>JANIJG010013354.1:0-25752 GCA_024611175.1 Megaceryle torquata | reverse complement strand
GTGAGAGTGACAGAGCCTGGAACAGGCTGCCCAGGGAGGTTGTGGAGTCTCCTTCTCTAGAGACTTTCAAGACCCACCTGATCTGTTTCTGTGTGACCTGCCCTGGGTGTTCCTGCATTGGCGGGGGGGTTGGACTCGCTGATCTCCAGAGGTCCTGATAGACAGGAAACATTTTAAGCAGAATGAGGTATAATCACGCAACCTCCTCCTTGGAGGTCTTTCAGCAGGGAGCTGTGCCCTCTGCTGCCTGCTTGAGCACAGTGAAGAAATACCTGCAAAAACCAGCCTGTACCTCTGAGCTGAAGCAGGGATGGAACGGGACAATTCAAAGACATTATGTAACACAACTATTCTTACCGAGTAAATTTGTTGGCTGAAAGGAATCTCTGGGCTTTACTGAAAATTTAATTTGTGTTTGATTGAAGCTACATTGGGTGGGTGAGAATATTTTTGTTTGTTAGTGTTTCAGGGGACAGGAAACAAAGAAATAGAGAAGAGGAGCAGCAGAACTTTTGAATTTTTTTTTCTTTTGTCAGTGACAAAGCATTAAAATTCATGCTTTCTTCAGAAAGAGTGGGTAAAAAAGAACTAACTCTTCTATCAAAGCAGCAGTAGAAAAACAAATGGTATGACTGAAAATGTTACTGTTCTTTTTATTACTGCTGAACTTTTTTTTTCCCATCAAATACTGTTTAGAACTCAATTCAAAGCTTATCTGGCTATATTTGTCTGACTTTAATTTGTCATACCTTTTAGTTTTACTGTGCACATCAGTGATAATCCTGAAGAAATGTTTCTGTGAGGTAGTTAGGGATGCAGTTCTTCTGTCAGTTTCTCAAAAAGAATTCTTAATAACAAAGGAGAAGGGGGAAAAAAAAATGTAACTTCAGTGTCAGCTGTTTTGCAAAGGTTTTCTCTTTTTGGCTACTGAACTGCTGAGAAAACACCCGCGCAAGGAACACAAGCAAGTTTTGTTATGAATGTAAACTGCAGGTATGTTCCTATGCAAATAAGCATATTTATGTACCCCAGATGTAGTTTCAGTGGTGCAACTGGCCGGTACCTTTCCTTTTTCACTCTGGCATTTTTGAAACCTACTGCAACTAACAATAGTGATCTAAGAATCTTATTTGGTAAGAAACAGAAATAGTTTCAGGAATGCCACTGAAGTCATGATTACCCCACAGCTGTTAGACCAGCTCTGCCACCTCCAGACACAGCATTTCTGTATCTGCACTAAAAACCCCACCTTAGCCCTCTGTAGCATTCTTACAGAAGTGAAACTAATAGTTGGGCCATCCCAGAACATAAACCAGAAGTACAGGAATGGGATTCATGATGGAGATTTAGTGCAAACTGTACAGAAACTGAGCAGGGGTTTTGCAAGAAACCACACCTATTTACTCCATAACCATCTTCATTACTGGATGTTCCACTGGGATGGAACTGAGCCTCGTGGTGGTAAACAGGACTAAAGAGGAATTAGTTTGTTTTGATAGATAAATCATTATATCTCTTCTATTATTAAATGAACAGCACCTTTCCCAAACTTCTGATAAAAACCTGATGTGTCTGAAAATGTCAAAAGTAGGACCTGCTTGCCCCGTTTCTCCCTAGTTTCTGTTGTAGTTTAAATTAACAGCATGTTCCATGCTCCTGACCACCATCACACTCTGTACTACCTAGTTATTCTACTTGTCTCACAGAGGCAACAAAAAACCCCAACTCTGGTGTACTGGAAAAGGATCAGAGGGAATTCTGTAAGTCCCAGCTCAACAGAGCAGACTTCAGGTCTCCTCTCAGCTTAAAAAATGAAAAGTTTTCCAGTCCTTTTCTGTGCTGATGGCCTTGAAAACCTGAAACAATGTAAACAGACTGAGATGGAGGAAAGGAGCCAGTGAGTTGATCCCAGCTTGCCAAGAGACAGAAAGCAAGAGTGTTAACTGAAGGGACACAAGTGCATAATGGCACACGGGCACGTTCGAGCTCTTAACTCTTCAGAGAAGTTAAGATCTCCTGAAAAACCCTCCCTGTCCCTTACCATGTACCCAGCCATTGCCCAACCCACTGCATGCTGACAGAGAAGGGATGTGTGAGACCACGAAAGAGCCAGCTCTGAGGAACACCTTTAACTGTCAGGATAGGTAGTAAACAAACTCAGAATTATTACTTCTGTGAAGAATTCACATCCTGTTTGTTTCTTTGCAGTTTTCTCCAATTTCACACTTCCTAGCAGCAGTTTCTTAAAAAAATAAGGCTGCTCTTAGATCTTAACTATACCTTTGTGTTTCTTTAGTTGAAGATTAAAACCACTCAGATCATCTTAACATCAGCACTCTTAGGCAGCATTCTGAAATGACAAGAAAACAATTCTAAATAAAGACATTTTGGATTCGGTGTTTGAGAAACTGAATAAGAAATTGTGAAGAGTCTGGGGGAAGGCTGTAAGATGCCAGCAGGAAATGGAGGGCCTGCAGAAGTATTAAGGATGCAGAAAACAATCTGAGAGGTGCAGGATAACATGGGTCCAGACTGGAACTGAAGAGTGGAAAGATGGAAAGGAAATATGTAGGTAAGAGAAGCTGGTGGGATAAGAGTTCTAGCCTGGGACTCCCTCACACCTCTTGAGTACCTCTAAAGCTGATACACAGAACAAGGCTATCTTAGAGCTGCTTAATGTTAGCAATGAAATATTTCTGTGCTTTATAATAATAATTCTGTACTTTAATGGATACTAATGTTAAATGAAGGCTGGTCCTTCTTCTACTCTTCTTTTTCTGTGCCAAATACAGCAACCACAGAACTTCTGTTCACTTTTTTTCTTACAGAGGTAGTGCTCTGGATGTTTTCTTAATTGTCCATGTGATGCTGCTGTTGTACTAAAACCTCCTTGTAAGAAGGTTAACTTCATCTAATGTGAGACTTTGGACTTCAGATATATTATTTTCCCTTATTTTTTCACTATTATCTTATTGAACATCAGCATACAGCATACTTGGATGGTTCTTGTACATTAACTCTACACATTTCTATTCACATGGCCAACCATTCTGGAGGTATGTTTCATTAAGAGATTACTGACACCACTAGTTCTTCTACTTCTTTCCAAAATTTGTATCATTAAGTGAAACAAAATTTTAGCAGCCATTTTAAGAATAAAATTTGCAAGCAGGTTATTTGCTAAGTGAAACTAATCTATGTCATTTTATTATATGTTCTAAAACATGTTAGATATTTGGGGGTTGCTATTTGTGCAGGAAGTTGGACTAGATGACTGCTTGAGGTCCCTTCCAACCCGAGTGGTTTTATGGTTGTTTGACTGAAGTTTTGTCTTGAATGGTATGAAAATTTCCCTGTCACTATGAAAAGTATTAGAACACCAGGTAAGAAGTATATGGAGTTTCAGCAAAGCTGGTTTACTTTCTGTTTATTTTCTATGATCAGACACAGGAATCAAAGAATGTGTTGTATAGAGAATATGTGTGGAATTAAAGATAAGAAGAGTGAGTCAGAGATGTGGATGTCACTTAGGGAATTTTGAACGTTGTTGTGCAATGATTTTCATAATTAATTATATTTGGATTAAGACATACATAGATAATGGCTGTTCTCTGAATTTTCATCTGTTGCAAAACCAATCATGTGAATAAAGAAAGCAGCAAACAGTCTAGAATCTATCACTTTGGTAAGATAAACTAACAGAAATAAAACAGAAACAGAGATGTATATTTGTAGGAAAACCAGGGTGTCCATCAAGTGACTCTGTGGGATGTTGAAAGATGGAGATGATCTCAGCTATTACAAACAGGAGTCTCGTTGTAAATGAAGGAGATTATAAAAGCAATAATTAGCTAATGCTTCCTAAAAGCCTAACTAAACTGTTGAGTATTTTCCATTCCAAAGTGCAATACCATAGTGAGATCAAGTATCACATACTAAGTGGAGACAGAGAAACAAGTCTTATAAACAGAATATTGTTTGCCAGTATTTCAGGGCAATCTTGTAAAGTCTCTGAAACAAGTATTTTCCTTTCATGATGTTGTGGTTGTTGAAGGACTGATCACTAATTATATTGGAATGTGATAACCACATCACAATTAATTGTCACCAATTTATTTTTTTTACATGTCCACAAGAGATGTTTCTTTAATCTCTAAACTGTGCTGTAAATTCTGAAGAAAACATGGTTTGCTGAAGACAACAGAATCTCTTGTTTCTTTAAAGCAAGATTGCTTTTCTTAAAAGTGCCTTTGTTGCTGGTTTATTTACTGTTTACCAGTATTCATGGTATTAACATAACTTCAATAGGAAGACTGTCTGTTCTGCATGAATCTTATTCTCTGTCCAAGAGAGTTTCCAAAGTGCACAAATACGCAACTGTTCAAACCCTGATTGAGAATAAGTGATGAGACATGGGAGATCCTTCCTCTCATAATGGACCAGCAAATGTGGCTTGGCCTTTGCTGTCGACATGTGGGTAACAGAGGGAAGCACCAGAGAAGAAGCAGGACTGCTAGCAAGGTGAAGGTTTTTCAGTGTGGTTAATGTTGTCTTACCAAGGACAGGCAGTTTGTACTGTGATGCAGAGATGCAGGAGAGTGCAAATAAAGTGCTTTTCTCAGACATGCATTAACTAAATAGGGAAGCACAGGCTTGATTCTCCCAAGTCCACCTCAGCACACCCAAAGAAAATCTGGTAAGCTAATTCCATAACAAGATGAAGTTAGATTATTTTTTGAAACAAATTCATAGTTTCTTCAAATCTGAAATTTTATGTGAGCTCAGAAACAGACCACTTTTGTTTAAAATAAAACTTCAATAGCTGTGACAAAAAAATTTATACTTTCCTGAATGGTGTCTATAAAGTGTACAAGGTTCTTTAAAGTGTGAACACTCCAAATGAAATCAGCTTAAAACTCTGCATGTGCTTAAATTCTCTGCTAGGTTTGGGTTGCTTGTGTGCTAGCTGGCCACCAGCAGTCCTTGGCTCTAATTTCGGGGGCAGAGGACTATCTTGCAAGTATCTTGTCCTTTGTAGCACCAATCTGTCACTGTGGCAGTGAATCAGTGATCCACTGAATGCCTGGTTTTTTTCCTTATTGTATTAAATAAATGAAAGCTTTAGTTATTTGGCCACAGAAGCAAATGACTCACTGAATATCTAAGTGACTGTCTAATAACAGCAAATCTTACTTTTTCTGAGTCAACGCTAAGACCTATGATCTGTTTGGATGATCTATGATAAATACATCATTTGTGACCCATAGGCAGGTTTTCCCTGCAGGGACTGTTACTTGCTCTCACTGAAGCATTGGAGCTACAATGGTGACTGCTGAAGGAGAGACATCAGTTTCTAATGTATCTTTTCTCTAAAAACCAGCAAAACTCTCGTAATACCAAATGACTCATGTTTAGCCTCACTCTTGCAATTGGATTTTGTATATAAGCATGACTGACTATTAAAATATAAATGTTTGGTGGGACTTTTGTATGTGATCTTAGGCTTCCTCAAGCACAGCTTGAGATATGTTCATAGGAGGAGGATCACCAATAGCCTGCTAAGACAACTGTGCAATTAGAAAACTCCTTGGCTGCAGGGTAAGGAGACAATTAATACTTCCATAGGCATTCATATCCATTCCATGTATGAAGGATTTCAAGAAGTAATTCCTAAAGACAACAACCCCCCCTAAGACAAAACAGAAGTCTGTTGGGTCAGGAGTTAGTACAGCCGTGTGGTGTGATCCCATTGCCTCTGTGAAGCACGTAGGCAGTAAAGGCAGAATGCATCACATCTACTGCATGGATAGTGCACTACTGATCCACATGTGCACAGTCATCTCACTGTACAACCAGTACAACAGGCAGATCAAATGTGTGCAGAATGACAGTATATTGTGCAGGTATCACATCTGGAATGCCCACTTTCCAGGGTTTGGGGTTGCTTAGTAGCTTAGTGTTGTGTTACTCTGTAGACTACCATACAAAAAAGAGGAAAGCCATATATTATTACTAAAGCAAAAGACTGCTCTCAGAGCTGATAAATCCAGCAGAGACTAAAGAAGGTGTTGTCCTGTGTGTAATGAAACAACAAGATAGGATAACTTTTTCTTTAAAATGAATTTTGGGATTAGAGTACTGTTAGTCCATATGAGATGGCTTAAACCCTCACCTTTAGAGCTTGTGTTGGGTAAGGGTTACTTGACTTCGTGGACTATGCATCCAGTTATTTAAATGGAATTCTTTCTATTTGCTTCTGTGGTTTGGGTAGATTATCTGTTATTTTACCATACTAAATACATTTTTTTTTTACAAGACTGCAATTTACTGTTTTGTTATACTCAAAGACATAGTTAAACACAGATTTATGTTAAACTCAGAGAAGTAGAAATAAAAACTCGATAAATAAACAATGCATTGGATACTCAGACAATGAAATTATTGAAACTTTTTTCTTTGTTGAGCACAGGACAATATGGAGTATTGCAGCAAAATAGCTGAGTAAACCAGAACATGGTTATAAAACTGAAATACTGCCAATTGTTTGGAAGCTGTGAGCTCCTGTTACTAGCCCAAGGGACAGGGTAACCACTCGTTGAAAAAAAGATGCAAGACAAGGGTGATCTTATGCTGTATTGTGACAAGGTAACTTTTATCATATTTGATTTATTGTCTTTTCACATTGGGGAGCTTAGTTTGCTGGAATTCAGACTAACATGCTAGCATTGGAACATATCATAACCAGATCTTTTATTGAAAAACTGTTGTTGATATTCTACAGGCTTATCTGGGTGTTAAATTTTCTATTATTAGTATGAAACTCTGCTGTTACTCTTTTTCTGCTTTGAGTTCTTTGCGAAGCGAGAAACTTTTTCAGGAAAGAAACCTTTTGAAGAGAAGTGTGGCACTACAGGATGAGGATTTTCTTTACCCTTATGAGATATGTTTTTAAAAACCTTTTAGCAGCACTCCATGAAAGCATGTGCAAAGATTAATTGCTTACAGTTGCACCAGCTTGCAGTTGTTACTGTTGTACTTGTGCCTTTCAGCTCTATAAACAGCTGATTGGATATTTTGTCTTCTTTTTGAATTCAAGACGGAAAAATCCCTCTTAAAAAGCATTAACAAGATGCTGATACTGTTTGGCTGCTAGAGGAAAATGCTTATCTGCTTTTCCTTCCCAGGTCATCATAGGTGAAGGCATACAATAACAAATCACTGGACTTTGCAGTTGAGAAAGGGAGTTATCTATGGGTGATAGGGTGATCTGGGTTAAAATTAAGACCCTAACCACTGAAATCTTATCGTTGACAACAGGTATTTGAGTTTACAGCCCCTCATTCATTTGCTGCACCTAGAATGGTAAGTCTATTTGGAATCTCATACAGTTCACTGGGTTTTGTAGCAATACAACTGAAATCAGAACTGAACAATTCTTTTTGGCAGGTAGGTTATGCACTTTCTCATCATGGGTTTAAGATGAACTTGGCGATAGGGGTTGTGGAAAGAAATGGGAGAAATGCTGTTTGTTTTGACACATTCATTTTGTTAAGCAACATGTTAGGGAACACTGTATTTTCAAATTAAATTTATTCTTCAAAATTCAAAATAGACTGAATGATGAAAATTATATCAGTGGCAGAAGTGGGTTTAAAAGTTGTTTTAACTCCAAATACCTTTTCTCTTACCATAGTTTTGGTTTTAATTTTCTGTTTAGTAACTGTCATCTGACATTATTTCAGAAAATTTGCCTTAGGATACTACTTCTAGTGCCACTAATGTTTATTCAAACTTTTATATTTTTCATTACTCAGGATCTAATATTAAGAAGTTGCAGGTATACATTTGCAAACATATTTTGTTTGCAGAATTATGTGTGTTGTTACCAAAAAATGAAGATGTATCCACATTTAAAGATAGATTTGATCTACCTTAACAGTTTAGTATATTCAAATCACAGAATAGATAAAATGATTAAAAAAATATAGAAAGATAAAGGCAGAGGCAGAAATGTTATTCAGTTCTAGCCTTCTGTGGAATTCAAGATGCATCTTGTACTTTACTCTTGCTTTGTCCAAACTAATGACTGTAATGTTCCTCTCACATAACCTCTACCTTTGTTTTTACATATTAATAAGTTATGACATCTGGAAGACAATGAGTGCAATAACATATGTTCCCTTCTTGATGTCTCATCAGAAATACCTTATTTTAGTTTTGAGAAAGGTCTTAATCATGGCACGTATCATAACCTACAGCATCTCTGAATTTATAGCTAAACAAATGCTACCCGTCCTGGAATACACAGATGAAAATTGTTGGCGTGTTGCCCAATTATGTGTGTGAGACCTATAATTGAAACCCTAGGTTCATTGCCTCTGTCAAAAAAGGTATAGTGATGCAAGGAGAGAAAAATATTTTCCATGTCTAGTGCCTTAAAATACCCGTTCCAGTGTCACGCCACCCTTCTAGTGGAGAACTTCCATAGGCATTGTCTGATCTTCTGATCTGTGATTCTTCTGTTGCGATTCTTCATTATCATATGTTTAATCCTCATTTCTCCATTTCAGCCCGCATATTTCTTAAAACTAACCAATAAGATCTCTGAAGGGATTAAGCCAGTTACATTTTCCATCTGGGATGTGCAGCAGTGAACTGGTGCATCATTCACATCCTCAGAGAACGCACCTCAGTGTGCATCCTGAACACTCAGTTTTCATTGATCTTAACTCTGAGCAAACCAAAAGCATTTCTAAAGTCTATAATGATTGCTTGACTATTTAGAAAGGAGAGTTTCTTGAAATCACTAGAAATGAGGGAAGGATAGCAACCTAGCACCAAGCAAATGTGAAGAAACAAAGTGAATTATTTCTATTCTCAATGCTTTCTGCAGTCAAAACTGTGTTCTCCTACGATGACAAAGATTAGGATATGTGCCCGTGACAATCTGGGGAGGACAATCACCACTGCTGGTCTGTAGTTCTAGATTGCACACATGGCTACCAGCAGGCAGTGCTTGCAAGCTCTGGGCTAAGGGTGCCAAGTTAGGATAACAAGAAGAGTTTCAGTGTCCACTATTACTGAGCTTTTTATGTGTTGGTTATAAGCCATGACCATTATCGTAGTGGCAGAAGCAGCAAATACCAGAGGGCACCTCTCAGCGTCACTACTTGGCAAGATACTGTTACTGCTTCCATAATGCCTAAAGTGCAGCACAATACAGAAGTAGTCACTGTCTTCGCTGCAAGCACAAAGCATAATTTCCTTATTTACCCCTTAATCCTATCACATCAAGGCCTTTACTAGTCAACTTCGCAGAAAAGTTAGGAAGATGTGGAGTGTTTGTGCCAGAAGATACTTTGTTTAGGAAGAACAGTTCCACAATGACATAAAGGCTTTACTAATGAAAAAACCCCCTCAGTTAAAATATCCCAGAGTATTACACCAATACTTTTTACTGCCTTTATAGGTAGCACTGAAGTATTCTTGAGGTCAAGAGTTGAGCTTACTTCTGAAAAGGTCTGACTACTTTGGCTCCACATTTCAACTGTATTTTTGTACCTCAGCACTACTGTGGGTATGTTGAGTAAAGTCACTGAAAAGAATATGAGCTTTGAATGGCAGAGTTTGATTGGATCACATAAAACATGTCTAGCACTGATCATCAAAATCAATCATGAAGTCTTGGTGTCCATTCAAGAGAAAAAAAGAGTAGGTTGGTTGTTTTTTTTTTTTTTCAGCATCCATAATGTAAAGATGCATTGTGCAGCCAACACATTTATTAGAGGCTCAAGAGTAACACCACAGAGAAAGTAAAAAGATTTGAAGAAAAAGACTGAGGAACAGGAAGGCATGGGGAGTTAGGAATGGAGGGAGAGAAACAAAAACTTTTATGCTGGACAGACCACTGTAGGGAGTCATGCTGAACTGTCAGACCAAGGGCATTTCAGTTACTTGTACTTGCAACTTAAAAGAGCAGACCTGTTGTAGAATCTGTAGTCCAAACCTGTAAATGGTCATGCTAGAAAAAGCTGAATATTGCAGAGGAGGCCATGGAGACACATCAGTATAAATTCAAAGAAATGAGACTTAAAATGTAGAGAATGGAATCTGAGGCTTTTGTCCGTAAGACTGTAACTACCAACTGCAAAATGAGGTACTGCTTTATTACTGCATCCTTAGAGAGATTTCTTTAAAGATTGCATCCTAGGATCACTGCATAGCATTCTTTTAGTCTACATCTTCTTCTTTTTTTGAATTTTTTTTTAACTGTTAAAATTTTAAGAATTTAAAACAAACAAACAAAAGCTTTTTAATATTGTTAACTTCTTAAACTGTTCTGAGAAGAACATGAACATTTCCAGCCAATATGGTTTCTCAATTTCTGAAGGCTTTTTATTATGTATTTTTTCCCTTTCTTTTGGTAATACCTGCTCTTCAATTTGCTGGAATTTGTGTATTTGAGAAGCTTGGACTTCCTTGTACTGACTCCTTTTTTACTACATGCTCCTTACACTTGCTATACACGTATAAATGTTTATACATCCACACATTGTTACCTTCTTATGACCTACAGATGATGCCTTCAACGTTGTTTTGTGATCTCAGAGTGAAATCTTGAGTCCGCTAAAGTGAAGAGAAGCACAGGTGTTGATAGAAATGGGATGCTATGCTCTGACCTTTTGAAGGGCACAAATAGTATGGATTCATAAGGAGTGACTTTCTCAGGGCTTTGGGAGACAGACATCTCAAAGGATTTCTGGAAGATGATTAACAGCTGAAAACCCATAAAATTCTACCTTCATCCAGAAGAGTTGCCAATATGCTGGAATTTCCAAACAGACACGTCCAGACCTTATAAAAGCAAAGAGTATAGGTCAGATTCTCATACTTGGATTATTTCAAGTCAAACTGTGCCAGTGCATATAAAAGTGGAAAGCCCAGCTCAGATCTGGATTTCAGTGTGAGTGCCATACAAGCAAATTCCTGTGAGAAAAAGAGAAGAGTCATCTTCCTGCAGAGTTTATCAGATTAGCTTTTCGGATCTGGAAGGCATGTCTTAGGCAGTATACTCTTGTTATATCTGATCTGTAGGTGATATTTAATAAATTTTACTTTTTTTTTTTTTTTTTTTCCTTCATGGCTACTGATAGCCTTTTAAGTCTCTGCTCATTTTAATAGATTGCCACAGGGAAAACTTTTTACCTTTTAGTTTCTTTTGCTAAATCTGAAGTCTGGCTTGTCTCAAAAAGGTTCTGAGCCACAACAGGAGAATGATGGGATTTTGCAAAGCAAGGTCCTAGAGTCTGAATTGAACATTACTGAGTTATATGCCTTATGAAATAGGAAGATGCATTAAAAGTCTGCCTAATGCTTGTCTAGATGTGCTACATTCTGCTTTTCATCAAATAATGTAAGCATAGCTAAAGAATTCATCATGTATAAAACCAACAAAACTGACCCAATATGCTTCTCATTTTCCTTTGGCAGGTCTTCCAACATAGATCTGGCCGTCAGTGGGGGTTTCCATTCATGCCTACAATGTTTTCCGCAGCATGGCATCTCAGTGAAGTGGAAGGCATATGACAATTTGGCTTTTTGGCTATGGCATGCCACCATGGCATCCCTCAATCAAAAGCACTGAGTGACATGCCTTCCTTGCACTGCCTGGCATGCAATGTGTGCAATACATCAAAAAACATCCCTACCCCTTCCGTATTGTGCATTATCAGATTCCTTTCTGTTGTATTGTTTTCTTCCACAAGCTATAAAATATAGTGGAAGATATTTTATATTTAGGTTGGCCACAGGCATTGAGTAAATACTTTTGCTCATTTAGCGATGTGCTCATTGTGGGCACGTTCTGTGCTCCAGTAAAGCCCTTTGCATGAAATCATCCATGGGAAATAGCCCCGAGCACAGTGGAACCTGGAAAACTTAGCTTTGAGCAGGGGAATTCTTGAATTACATCCTGCTGGCATATTTACTTCTATGTGTCCCCTTACAGGCAGCCATTCCTAGCTGTCATGCTGGCCCCTGGAGACTGCTGGAATGGAGCAGCACTTTGGTTGTTCTAGTTATGTCAAGGTATTGGCCAAGCCAGCCATGGCTGGCAGAGCCCAAAGGTGATAAAAGTCACTTTTCCATGCATCATTCTTCTGCATGTGCTTTGTGTGCTCCGGGTAAAGCCACGGCTCTAAGCTGTTTTCCAGACTCACTTATTCCTGCTTTCCATTCTCAAAGAAAGTGTCTATGATTTCAGGTAAGGTATTTTCATAAGCAAGATGAGCATGATTATGCCTTTTGTTTCTTTAGCTGCATCTGAACTGCAAGTCCAACAGGCAATGTCCCATATCTATAGGATGTGAATTAGTACCAACCCCTCTGTTTCGATATTATATTTAGGTGACAAATGTACAAACCCCTCTTCTGGATGAGGAACACCTTGTTGGTTAGGTATCCAACAGAACTGCTATGTTTTATTTATTGTGGTATGTTGTTGAAGTAAAATGTCACCAGGTGCTCAGCTGTGATCCTGTGACTGGGTACCAGTTTCAGACAAGAACATGTCTGCAATTACTGTGTAGGTTAAAAACCTCTCACCTTTGGTGTCATTTTATCCCACTGCATTTCCCTTCTGTTACAAGAATGTGTGATGCATGCACTTGTCTACTTTACATGAGTGGTTTTATTACTGTTAACTGAGAAGTGGTTTAGCATAAAGGCTGCTGGTTTATATCCACTGGGATTGGATTATACTACTTTTTGATATTACATTTTTACAGACACAGCAGAAGCCATCTGGCAGACATCTTTCAAAGCTGAAACATCAGCTGCATTCTTTAATGACATCACTTTCCATGCTGCATCACTTGCTTTTTACTTAGGTCTTTACATTTTATGTGCTGTATTGTTGGATCATTCTAAAAGGAGAGTCTGAGGGAAGCTACAATTAGTACTTTTTCAGACTGCACTTCAACTAGCAAGCTCCTGTTGATGCTCGGGTCACTTCTGCCTTTAAGGACAAAATAAGAACACTGTGGACAGATGCACAACTTTCCTTCTGCAACTAAAATCAGAGATAATGACTTAACCAGTACTTTTTAGCCCAGGCCATCAGTAATGCTGCTGCTATCTGCCCTTTGCTTTGGTCAGTTTGTTTCAATTCCCCAGCTTTCCTCTTACCATTCCTTCCCTGATTTCTCAAACCTTCCTGATGAAACAAATGTCAACTTGCTATGTCTTACAGTGCTACTGAGTATTGCTTGCACTCATGTTCCTGAGTGAGCGTGACTTGACTAAAGCATAGAGTAAGGAGGGCTGCATTGGATTCCCTGCTGTTTTGCAGTCTTCTTGCCTACTTGGAGGTAAACAATTTCAGCCAGGATTCTTTTAAAGTATATAAGAGATGTAGGATGACTTATGAAAGCCATCCTTAAGAATGTTGTACCTCAATTCTCCACCTGAACAATGGGTATATAGCCAGTTATTTTCAGAAGATACTATGAAGATGCTTTCATTATTGGCACACTGTGGTACTCTGGTTGAAGGTACTGCAGCTGGGCCCACAGAATCCTGAAGTTTTTAATGAAGGGTATAGGCTGATCTTGTTATTCTCACCTTTGCTGTTTCAGATGGTTGTTGGCTTTCTAAACACATCAGAGGTTTAGAAAATAGAAATGAATCACTGCAATGTAGCTGTGAATGCACTAGGTAACACTGCTCTTCTCAAATGTTTAAAACTTTGGTCTTTCCTTAGTTATAATGGCTTTTCCATGACAGATGTTTTTATTTCCTACAGAAAGTGATGTTACACAAGATAGATGAAAATTAATTTCTGAGCAACTACCAGGAGAAAAGGATAAATGTGAAGATAGGTCTTAAGGGATGTAAAAATAATTTTATTGTGATTATCTCCCAATGCAGATAAAGCTACTATATTTTCTTTCTGCTGCATATTTGATGATGAAAGCAGCAGGAAAAGAATACCACCACCATAAAGTCAGCGAGCCACTGTGATGGGTCTCAGTGCCTGGGGCTGACTCCAAGTACCTACACTATTGACCCTGGTGTGTCTGTCACGTGTATGTCAGTGACTAGAAGCCACGAAGTGCTGAAGATGACAAAGAGCTGTTCCTCTGGGTGCAAAAGGACGAGCTCACTGGAAAGCTAAAATACGAAGACTTTTGCATGGGCTCCCTAATAGAGAAGATTGTGTAAATTTTCACACAGAGCAATGGGAAAGTACAGACTTTCACCCTTTTCTGTGTCATGCAAATCATGTCCCATACGTCCATAAATGGCTCCATTAAGCACTCCTTGTATATATGAAGCTGATGAAAAGTCTTCTTGAGTCTTCAATAAAAAAGCTCACTAAAGCTGTCTGTTTATACAGACAGAAAATAAGCTGCTCCAATTAGAATTTCATGAGCTCATAAATGTTTCCCTCTAGGAAGATGAGGTAGAAACCATTTCTAAAGGATTAATGTCTAAGCTTTCTGAATTAAAATCACAACTGGTGTCAATTTTACACGACTATCCTTGCAACAAAAGTGACGTTATCCATTTGACTGATGACAGAGTAAAATATTGTATTTTCTTTTGTTTCAGAGTTCTCTTCTGAAAGTGAAAAGATGTCACTGTCCATACTGTTGTACCTAAATCATCCAGTATTTTCTTGATTGAACTCTGCCCAAGAAAGATATGAGGAACTACATTTTTGAAGGACACTGATAATGAGCATGTTATCACATACTGTGCTCATTAATCAATAGTAAAGATACTTTGTATCTTCAAAGATGGTAAGAGGAAAGCCTCCTACGATATTGTCTAAGTGTCTAAGCTTTAGTGAGTTTCAATCTGACGCATCGTGTCTACATAAAGATACTATATAGTTCTTCATATGAATCTTCTCAGGCGCAGATTTCAGAGTGAGAGATCTTGTCCTACCTTTCAAAGAGGGAATGTCAATTTATGATTAACCTCAGGGCAAGAAGAATTTAGTAAACAAGTTTAAAAAAAGCATTGTGGTTACCCTAAATGAAGTCCATATTTATTAGACTAGCTATACAGGTAATCTATAAGGAGATTTTTTTTTTGTCTTCCAGCTGGTTTTGGAAAGTGAAAGATGACCAAATTAATCTTAGGCTCTGTATATTGCAGTTTCTCAACCTTTTCCCTGTACCTCACCAATATGAAAGGTTTATAACCTCTCAAAACACCTCATTTATTTCAATCGTACTTCCCAGTGATGATGGTTACGAGGACTATTTGGGCAAGTTTGCTGCAGGTATGCTGGAAACCTCCATGGTTCACAATGCTTCTTGGCTGACTCCCAATTATTTAGCATGGGATATTATTTAGCTCCAGGTATGTACTTTGAGGTAGTATTTAGCTTGAGCTAGATACAGTTGCTGCAGTGGTGACATGGACCAACAAAGCTTTGAGTGTTCAGCATAGACAAGCCAACCAACATGACTATGGCAATAACTAAACTGAAAAATATCTTTTTATGACTGAAATACCAATTGCTAAGTTGCCTAAGACAACAAACACGTTTAAAGTGCTCTGCACGAAAGCGAATCGAATGGATAATGTCAAACCTGAATTGGACCAAATTGCCAGGAATGGCCTCATTTGGAGGTGGCAGAGGTTAGCTTTGCATCAGAGCATAGTTTTGCAGGCTCTGAGAGATCCTTTCAGGCAGATACAGTGTCTTTTGGAGCTGTTAAACGGGTGTATTTGTGACAGCGGTGAAGCAGGAGCTCTGAAGCCTTCCTGCCCTGGGAGGTCGGTCACCCAAAACCACCCGAGTGGACTTCACACCTGCAGCACTGCCCGCAGATGGGAAAACTGTGCAGGCTGGGCCGGGCTGTGCTAGCACGTTCCCTTTGTGCAGCAGCTGCTCCTCCACCGGAGCCTGGCTGGCTCCACGTCCCTCCGCGGGGGCTGCGGGGCTCTCCGTTATTTCTGCCGCAGGTTCAGCACCGCACCTGCCCGCCCGCTCCTCTCGGGGCGGCGGAGCCCCCTCTTCCCCGCTCCCGGGGCAGGGCAGGCTGAGGAGCGTCCTGCGGGCTGGGGGTGGAGGCAGCCGCTGGTCTCGCCGGCATCCCTCTGCTTCGTCCGGGGAGGCAGAAAGTGGCTCTCCTCGCCCCCGCGGCTCCCCACCACCCCCCGCCCTTGCCTTCCTCGCAGCCTCCCGTCGCTGCCCTCCCCCTGTCCACCCCTCAGGGGAGGACGCGAAGCGCAGCGGTCTATAAAAAGCCCCCCGGGGCGGGAGGGAAGGAGGCAGGCAGGCAGGGAGGGAGAGAGGGAGGGAGGGAGGAAGGAAGGAAGGAGGGCACCGAGCCTCCAGAGCCGCAGCGGAGGGTGAGGAACGGGAGCGGGCAGCGGCATCATGTCCCAGTCCGTGTGGGGCTACGACAGCGACAACGGTGAGTGTGGGCGCGGGTCCGGCGGGCGGGCCGGGGCTGAGGCGGGGTGACATTTCTGTGCCTTTCCCCCCCAGGGCCCGAGCGCTGGCATGAAAACTACCCCATGGCCAAGGGAGACAAGCAGTCACCCATTGAGATCAACAGCAAAGACGTGCACCACGATGCTTCTCTTGCCACTTGGCATGCCAGCTATGATCCTGGGGCAGCGAAAACCATCCTGAACAATGGGCGCACCTGCCGAGTCGTCTTTGATGACACTTTTGATCGATCAGGTTGGTTTGTGGCTTGACTTTTGGGGGTTGTTAGGAATTGAAGCTTGGAAAGTACTGGGAATCAAAACACATCCTGTGGTACCTGGCCTATGGAGGCTGGCAGAGAAAACTCGTTTGGGTACCTAAAAGAAGGTGCTTCCAAAGTGTATTCTGGTGGATGCAGCCATGTTTAGGTCCACCACAGGTGGGACAGGGAAGCTGTAGCAGCAGGGACACCTCTGAAATACAGACTCAGCTGGAAGGTGGACTCCTCCTCTCCAAGCCATCTTCTTCCATGTGGGCACTGCATCCTCAGGTTTTGTGTCAGGGGTGAGTGTGTCGTCCAGGGGGTCTTGGTGCGCATTTTGATGCACTTTGCAGACACAAAATTCATGTGTTTTCAACGATAGTGAACTTGATGTCTTCTGTTTGTAAGGCAAGTGTTAAGAGCGTCCACAACTTGAAAAAGCTATGAAAATAACATTTCTGAAAACAGCATTTCATAGCTTCTGGAAATCCATGAATGACTTTGTTATTTGAGAGAGAGCAGTCTGTAATCTCTAAGTTAAATTGTTCAAAATTGATTCCAGATCTGTATCAGTGTGTAGCTCTGAATGCAGACAGGCAACAACAATTTACTATTCATTCAAAAATTAGTAATAAATTCACACCACCATATAATCTCAAAAGCACACAACATTGATCAGTCCTTTATCAAGAAGGAAAACAATCTAATTAATGGAAACCAGAGATACTTTCTATTGTATTTTTCTGCATCTGCTCTGGTGGCATTTGTATTGGAATTTTTGTTCTTAGTAAACTATATAATTAATGAAATACTTGTTCAGCGCATTGAAAGATCACTATCTCTCTTGTTTATCTTGATCTCCTTTTTATCTTGGACTCCTTTATTTACCACTGCAGCTACCTGTTATTGTTCCACATCTTGCAGATGCAATTGAAGTTATTTAGGACAGGGGCTATCTCCTTGTTATGTAGTTGTGTGGTTCTCTAGTATTTATTATTGCAGTTTCTGCACAGTGGCCTCAGACAAGCCATGAATTGCAGTTTTCTTATAACATGGAATGCTCTTCCACAAGCATTGCATAAAATCAATGCCATGACTGAAAGCATGTGAAGTAGATTCATTATGTACTTTTTCACATGGCAATTCTGCTCTGTCTTTGAAGCTTCCTAAGGGCTGAAATGTTTTGACAGAGGTGGCCCAGGGAATTGTATTGGAGAAAGACCCTGATTTGGCCAAGCAGAGTGCAGCCCTTGCTGCAGCCCCTCTCTGAATCAACTTCCCTTCATTCCCTCCTCATCTCTCCTTCCCCATCATCTCTGTTGTTCCTCTGGACACCCAGTGTGTACATTCACTCCTTGTTGCCGTTACTAACTTTCTGCAGACTACTGGCCAGTAGTTTAGGGCTCAAGCTTTTTATAGGGATGTGTCTGATGGCAATCAAATACAATGCTTGCCAGCTCTGAAAAATCACATGAGAAGGCATTTCATAAACATGACCTTCACTTGTGGGCTTTTGTAGTAGCAGCAGCTGAGGATAAGTAGTAGTCACAGATCCAGGTTTTGCTGGAAAAAGAGATCTAGCTTGAAGATAGCCTTTTTTTGTTTGTTAGTTTTTGGTTTTGTTTTGTTTTTTCTTCTAATCACAAGGAAAAATTTTGAATGTTGACACCATTTATTTTTCTGCATACCATCATGAAGTGCTGTTTCCAAGAGTTTCACAGTATTTGAGCTCAGCAAAGGGCCACTTGTAAGAAACAACTGTTAAAAGAGTTTTCAACTCTGATACTGATTTAGCTTGTAAATGTAGGTAGATCACACAAATTCAGCTCCTGAAAGTTCCCATCTTCCATTGATGCCAGTGTAAAATGGCAAGGAAATATTTGTAAGGATTTGGGCCTTACAGTCTATGCCTTACTTTTTTCTACACTGAAAAGTGAAACAACAACAGCAATAATATTACTATTATTATGTAACACATAATTTCCATTAAAGGCTTCTACAGAAGGCTTACTTATTACTATATTGATTTAGTTATGATAATTTAAGTATGAACAGACTCAAAAACTAAGAGGAACTGCATACCTAAAACTCAACACAGTACTTTATTTCTGCTCCCTCAATGACTGTGACACCTACCACCTAAAAACAGAAACTGCAAAGTTAAACCTCTTACTCTGTGTATTCCCACACATATGGTATCAAGAATTAATTTGAGACCATGGGGCACAAGAGGATTTAAATATTATTTCAATGTTAACTTTGAACTTCAAAGCTATTGGTCGAAGTTCAAACTTGAATGCTATTTGAACAAGGTCTTCTGGCACTGCAGTTGTGAACTACATTATCAGCTTTCTGTGTAAGGAAACACGTCTCATTCCTGCCTTAGGTAACCAAGGAAAAATGTGTTTGAGAGCTTATCCTCTAAGCAGGCCCTGTTCAAAAGAATCCCCAAACTGAAAGAGCAGGTGTGATGTTTTGAAAGTCAGGATTGATGTAAACTGTCAGACAGATGCACAGTCAGCATTATTTGGTGAAGATCAGAAATAATAGCTTCTTATTTTGTTTAATTGGTGGTGATGTTAAATAAGGGCTATAGCTTTTCCTTGCTCAGGAACACTTTCCTAACTCATTTGACCTTAACTCTTTTCCCTCACTTTCAAGAAAGATTCTTTTTTCTTTAGAAGCAGCAAACTATCCTGTTACCACTGTTCAGGTGTCTAAACTGTAAGAGGTACACCAGTCATGGACTACAGGTATGCTTCACAGCAACTTTGGGTTAATTTCACCCTCCAATCCTCAGCTATTTCAGAATATACCATTTTCTTGACAAGAATCAGCTGTGAATACCTTGCTTCTCATAGTGTGTCCACCTGCCAAGAGAAAAGGAGCTTGTTGGGTTTCTGGGGTTTGTTTCTGTGCTTGACTCACAGCAGCGTCCACAGTTTTCACATCAAACAGGACTATTCCTAAGTGATAACAGAATTCAGCCCTGAGCTTGTAAACTGGTGAGTGTTGCACCCCCACTGTAATCATCGGGATTTAGGAGAGATACTCCACCCTTTTGAAGTGCAGGCCCCCTTTTCAGTAGATGTGCATGTCAGCATTCTGCAGGCTGCTGTTGATGTAGATTATCAATTGCAGTGCTGAGAGGTGGGCCGCTCACAGGAGCCTACAGGCTGCGCCAGCTTCACTTGCATTGGGGTTCATCTGATGACCATGGCTCTGAGCATGTTATAGATGGGGTGAAATATGCAGCAGAGGTAGGACCTATTTTTAATAGTAATATGCAGTACTAACCAGATTTTGACTGGCTGTGCATCTGAACAGATTAAACATACTCTCTTTTGGGATTTATTTATTTATTTTCTCTCAAAGCTGTCTATGAAACTTGTGAATATTTGTCAGCGTGAAGTAAGATGCATCTGCCAACAAATATATCTTTGCAAATATATACTAACATGGAATTTGCTTCTTCTTCAAGAGTTTTGCTGGTATTTTAGAATGCTTTTTTAAAAAAGATTGAGACAAAGTGATCTGTTATTTCCAAATAGGAAGATCCATTTTCTACTGATGTTTTTTCACTTTTAGCCATTTCTGGTGTAGTTTGAATTTGCTGTTAGTTTCAGAAAGCATTACTAGTGAACAGAAGAACTCACTAAAAGAACATCTGATAAACTGACATGCAAAATTAGATCAACCTTTAAACTGTTTCAGAGTGGTAAAGAGCATCTTCTAGGTTCAGAACATCTATGCTTTAAAATCTCTGCATTTATTTTGGGGAATCTAAACTACTGCACTGTTGTTGTCCATATTTGCACAAAATTAACAGCTGCTCTAGGCCCTGAAGGCTTCTTCAGGTAATAGATGTGAGTGAATTCACTATTGATGCTAGTGAATTACTAGCAAATGTTACCTTCTTCCTCTGTCTTGTTTGAGAACAGGCTCAAAATATGTGCCTACTCCCACAAAAAGTCTACAGTAGTATTTTCCTGCCTGCCACCTATAACCTCAAGGGGTTCTGCTCACCTATCACAGGAGAAATTTTGGGCAGATATTTTGCAGGGTCAGGGTGGATAAACATTGCAGAGAGACCTGTGAGTGATGGTTTGAGTTTGGGTTTTTCTCCATTCCTTAGGCGCAGCAAAACTGTGTTTTACTTTCTGTGACCGACTAAACACACAAATTCTGCTTCTTCAAGCTATTTCTTTCTTAGTTCAAGCACAGACTTTTTACTTTGCTTTTGTTTGAAGTAGTCAGATGTTTAATGACAGGTTAAGAAAGCCTGGAACGTATGAAATTTTGCTAGAATGCAAAGATAAATGGCTGCTCCACTTTTATCCTTAGCAATGATATCCTCAAGAGAAAAGAAGCAGAGAGAAATATATTAATGAATATTCAGAGCAAATTATTTTTGTTGCTATTTTAAATAATTGTTACTGTGTTTAAAAAAACCAAAAATTACATTTTTTCATTAAAAAATATGCACCAGACTCCTTTTTTTCTTTCTTTTTTTTTTTTTTTCTTGTGGCACTATGTTTCAGACACTACCTCTTTTGAGATTCCACACTGTTGGTTGCAGCATTTATAGCTATATGCAGGAGCCAGAGATTTTCTGGAAGGAGATGTAAGAACTTGAAATACATTTTGAAAATACAGCATTGTAGAAAGTAGAAATGAGAAAGAACTGTCAGGTTACTATCTCCACTACTTTCTAGTACAGCGTGCTGAGAGTAGTAAGAGATAAGAAGCAATAACTTACGCACTACATACAACTCAGTGTAAATCCTTGAGCTGTTATCTGCATCACATGAAGATCTAAAAACCTACCTGAGGTGAAGTGCATGTCAGTAGGTGTTTTATGCACTGCATGCGTGCATGTCACATGCTTGTGTTAAGCCATTTATAGTTAATTTGTCTGATTATTTTTCCTTTTTTCCATTTTCTTTCTTTCATGCTTTGAGTAAATGTAAGGTGATGCTTTATAGAAAGTGTGAGCATATGGAAGCATGGGGAACAGGAAATACCGATGTATAGTTTTCTTCTTCATGTCCATTCCCTTACTTACTGTGTACTGGAAACTTTTCTTAATTGAATGTCAAAGCTTGTAAGATTGTGCTGTTGGCAGCTTCTTGCTTTTGTAACTGAGGTTTCATTGATTTTTAGTTACATATGGTGCACTGGAATCCAAAACATGGTAATTTTGCTGGAGCTTTGAAACAACCTGATGGTGTGGCTGTTGTGGGCATTTTTCTGAAAGTAAGTGCAAATATTCAATCTTTATAATTTTCTATATTTTTGATCCTTCTCTAGTGCCAGGGAAAGAAAGTTCAGGGAAAGAAAGTTTCCATAGTTTTTCCCTGCACTGTATCGTTTAACAGGAAAACATTCAAAGTGATGAACAGACTGAAGTCACATATGTCCTTGGGCCATCCAGATACCATGCACTAACCCATTCAGAGCTGACTTGTGACACCATCTGTGACACCAGTGGCACATATCATGGGTGGTATTGAACAAGAGACACACAGCTGGGACATTTGTTAACTCTCTCCCTGTAGCAGACCAGCTCTTTGCTGTGGTGTGTACTGGGTAAGGAGGACAGTCTGCATAGGAGGAGTGTTTCCTCCTGCCTTTTGTCTGCTAGCAGGTATTGTATCTGCCTGTCAGCAAGGTTATGTTGACTGATTTCCTTCCATAATCTGAGAATCAAAAGGAGTTTACTGAACTGGCTCCAAAAAGTAAGAATTGATGTTAAAATTCTTCATTGAAATTTTAACCTTGAAATACAGCAGCTTCATAACAAAATAATACTGTAGCAATATTTTCCAATTTTTTTATTTTTTTTTATTTTTTTAAACTTAACAGAAAGAAAGCAATCCTAGTATCAAAACTGCATGTGGGCTAGGACACTGAGAAACACTAACAGAAAATCTAAGAGTGATAAATGATGCAAACTTCAGCAATGTGGCTGTCAGTTTACATGCAGGTGGGCATTTTAGCTTGAACACAGCATCACAGCTCTCCTTTTATTGTTTTATTACTAGTGAGCTGCAATCATACAAGCAGTAGCAAGTGGATGTAATTAATTTTGCCACAGTATCCCTGGACAGGTTAGATCCAGTTTTAGTTCTGTTATACCATGAGACAGCCTGACTTATTTTCTTGTGGTTGAACTGAAGGTCGACACATGTCCAGATTTTCCTCTATGGCTGTGTCCTGCAATTATTCTTCCTCTGTCATTTCTTCTGGTCTATTTTAGGCTAAAGATTTATCTTGTATAGCACAACTTACAATGTATAACATTATATTCCTATTAACTGGGCTAAGGTCAGCTAAAAGGTCTAGAAAAGCAAGCAGTATCACTCCATCTGCTCTGGCCTTCTTTCCTTGTTTCTTTCTTGCTCTTCAGCATAGGAATTGTTTTGCTCTGAGTTTGTCATGCTCCATGACTGTGTTTTTGGCTATTGCTAAAACGGAGATTGAATTATCTCCTGAAGAATTGAAATGAATCTATTTTGGAACAAGACATGTCAATAACAGCATGCCTTATACATCTATCTTTTACTCTTCTGGGACTCGGAGCCATGTCAAAGTTTTTGCCTGTGCTAAACATCATGAACAGAAGCAATCAAGTGATCCCATAGCATGAGGAGGTCATGATATAAATATCATCATATGTTTTACATCGAGTCTGATCTGAGTGTGTAAGTGCTTGCAGGAATTCCAGCTTTTAAGACTATCAGTTCTCAGCTGAGTGCTCATACATCTCACAGTGGCAGTGGGTTGCTTTCAAACCAGAAACCAAGGGCTAGGCCCTGGAGGGCACAGATGACACTCCTCAGACAGTGGGAGAGACCTTGTAGAGTCTTAGTTGCCATTTCTGATACTGGATGCTCTGAGAGTATCGCTGCCTACCTTTACAGATGGGATGTTCTGAATTTCTTTCAAATACCATGGCATATGATGAGAAAATACAGTACTTGTGCTTTGTGTTACAGGTTGGAAAAACTCCCAAACCAGAAATTAAGAGAATTCTTGAAGAAATTGATAACATTAAGACCAAGGTATCAAAACAATTTTTGTTATACAATGTAGTTGAAAAGCAGCAGAAATCAGAAGTTGAGATTCACTCTTTTTGGCATTATTCTGATATGTAACAGTAGCACCAGAGGTGATACACTGGTCTGTGGAGCAGAACGCTTTCCTTTGTTGAAGTAAACACATAACTCCTCTCTTCTGTAACTATTCTTGTTGTAGAGGGTTTTGTGTCAATCCTCACATACACAATTGATATTCTTATTGATACTGCTCTGTAAAAATCTGATGTGGTGCAAATATCAAAAAGAAATTAAAAGTTTTTGTGTATTTGAGGACAGCAGTGGCCAAAACAAATGCATATGACTGAGTCAGAAATTTAGTTAGCTTGAAATGAGAAGAAACTAGTAGGAATGATGGAGCAAGCTCCCAGTCAGTGTCAGAGAGATTAAAACTTTTATTAGCTTTAAGATGGAACTGAATTAATTTACAAAAGGGATTACACGGTACAGTTTCTGCACCAGCCCTAGGTTCTGGCTACGATACTAGCACAAATAGCATTGCAATTAATTTACTTTGGTCCCTCAAAATTCAGTTTGTAATTTCCTTTAATTTATTAATAGAAACAAAATGTCTCTTATTAGTAATTGCAGGACAAATGCTTGAGAGGAAAAAAAGGAGATTGATCTCTTCCATGAATCTTAATATTTAATTGCTTCCTTTGTAATAACGTGGGTGGTGATATTTTTTAAGATGCATAACCCTAGAGTTACTGCAGAGAAATATTTTTTGTTTCTCTAAGGGGAAAGAGGCTCCTTTTCAGCACTTTGATCCTTCAATTCTTTTCCCCAAATCTCGGGACTACTGGACCTACCATGGTTCATTCACCACCCCCCCCTGTGAGGAATGCATCACTTGGATTCTCTTGAGGGAGCCAATTGAAGTCAGCCCAGACCAGGTAAACTCCAGCTAGTTCTGCTACTCCTTGGTTGGTTCTGAGCAGTGTCTCAGTGTGTCAGTGTGATGATCTGCAAGCCCTGTGTTACCCTGCATTTTTTGATAAGGAAAGCTTTAGCTGAGGACTGAGAATTTTTCTGCAGAACAAACTGTTGAAATGGACTGTAACACTGGCCATGGGAATCAAGTTCTCTTCCTAGACACTTCCTGAAATAGTTTCATCAGGACCTTTCTTGGGATCCTGGAAAACCTGCATAAGCAGAAGTGCTCCCAAGCCACAAAATTCAGCCATCATAGCGGCCTCAGTTCATTCTCTGCGCTTCGGCATTAAGTGGCTCGTGAGCTGGTTTAGGAAATTACTGGTCCAAATCTCAACTTCCTAAAAGCTGACAGAAGGATCAAACTAGCTAGAATCTGCAAACCTGAATGTTAATCCAAATCAATGTACTAATTGTATTCTTACAGCTCAATTGTGTATTTACAGAGGAAAAAGAATAGAAAGCCATTCTAAAGGTAACCTTTAATTCTTGCATTAAAACTTTTGGTTATTTATACCATTTTATGCTTCAGTCATACAAGTCAGGGTACAGCCTTTTTACTGACTGGGCTGTTTGCAAAACAGATTTGTTTTGCATTCTGATAATATGGTAGCAATTATCAAAGCAACACTGAATTTAAATTAATTGGGAGAACAACGGCTAAGGGCTGAATTCATGATCAGACTTGATCTGGTTGGCACATATTTCTCTGCCTTACAGAACAAACCACAAAATTCTGCAGACCAGCTTTTTCTGTCAGACTACCTTGCCTAGATTTGGATGTGCCTCCTCCTTCATGGACAGCCCTATTTTCACAAGTGATTTGACTGCAGTCCAGCTCCAGCATGGTCACAGGAGGCCACTACTCTTTTTCCACATTGTGAGTGTGGGTCAGGGAAAAATCAAAAAGAAGTCCAGGCAAGGGTCAGATGGATGGATTAAAACTAGAAAGAGGTCGATTCAGGTTAGACATTAGGAAGAATTTCTTCACCATGAGGGTGGTGAGACAC
>JANIJG010013353.1:14819-33535 GCA_024611175.1 Megaceryle torquata | reverse complement strand
GCTTTGCTTTTGCATTGTTTGCTTGCTTGCTTTGCTTTTGCATTGTTTTGCTTGCTTGCTTTGCTTTTGCATTGTTTTGCTTGCTTTTGCTTTGCATTACTTGCTTGTTGTACAAGGCATCAAACACTGCTTACTTTTTTTTTTTTTCTTTTTCCTTTTCTCTTCCTCTCAGGGCACCTGGAAATTGCTGATTTTGTGAGAAGATGATGGAGATCTGTTTATCTACACACTGACAATCTGGCTTTCCAGCTCTGCCCATCTTAGAATCTAAGCTGTTCAGGATGTGGCTTAACAGATGATATACAGGTTAGTCCTGGGTGCTCTAGGCAATGAGCAATGGTCAATATGAGTGAGTAGTGGAAGACAGAAATCAAATTAATTAAAAGAGTGTTCATCTGCTCTCATCATTGCTGATAGTACATTAAAGAAGGAGAAAAAAAATCTTTGTTATTTAGAATATATAATGAAAGGAAATACTTTGAAGCGGATGTAGAGATTAATGGATCAGACTGAGACATTCTTTCCCAGGTGCTAGCTCACAAAGCATAAGTTGTTATGTGCTATAAGATTTTGATACAGCTTTTCTTTGCCTGGTTTTGCACAGTGATGTATTAATTGCCTCTACTGTTTTCCTGTACAATCAGCCAGGAAGAAGGAGAGAGGTGGCTGGAAAGCTTATGAAATTATATTCCTTAATAGGAACAACTCTACCTGCCTTTCTGTTCAGCAGCATGTAGATGAGCGAAGCTGCTGTAGGAATGCACAAAAAATGCTGAGGAGACAGAAAAGAAAAGGAAGAATGCAGTATTTGAAAGAAAGCAGGGAGTAGCTAGGTGATGCACTTGCTGCAGATACGATTTCATCACTGCTCCTGACTGTTGCTTTCTCTTCCCCTCACTTTACTTGCTTTAAAGTATTTATGGTCAGCTGTTTCCTCTTTTCTTGTTTTTGTAATTCCACACTCTCTCTTCCCTCTCTAGTTCCCTTTCCCCAGATTATCTCCTGTTTTCTTTCATTCACTGTATGTCATGCAGCAGCTTTTCTGTGACCAAAAAAAAAAAAAAAAAAAGTGACTGGAAATAGGATTCCAGCAGCAAATGGGCTACCTATGGCAGTAGGGTAGGCTGAGGTCAAAGAAGGATACAATTGCTAAGGGTTGTTACACAGGTCCCTATATGATATATAGTGGCCATGCCTTGGCAGGATGTGAATGACCATCCCGTCAACCAAATGTCTGAGGTAACCACATAGTTCACATGGACATAACACTGAGCTTTTTGTCCTGAATCTAATGAACCACTCCTATTTGAGTCTTGTCTCAACCTTATTCAACCTTATTTCCTTCCACCTGCTATAGTTTCTATAGCTATAGATAGATATGCAGCTTTGCATGTTGAGTGTGCCACAATGCCATATTAATATGTTGGAAATAAAGTTGCCTAGAAGATACAGTTATGAACAGAAATCCATCTGGTGCTGCCCACATACCATCACAGTAAAAATGGTAAGCAGCATCACATCTAAATAATGTCCATCCTCTCCCCTTCAGTGCACCAGTGGTGTAAATGCAGACTATGGATGCTTTGGTTAAAAGCCCAAAGTACCTGCACATGTACAAGTCAGATTTTTGCACCCAGGACCCATCTTTGCAATACTACTCACAAGAACCAAATTTACCCAAGGTACAAGTTTGTGGTCCCTGCTCACACGCATGCTAGCACTGTGCTGTGAGTTAGATGACAGAGAAGCAGTGACAGCAACTTACAGTCCCACCCCAATCAGTGTAGTACCAAATCCTATGCATATTTTGTTGAAAAGAAGAATGAGCAAAAGCCAGTATCATCATAATTTCATCCTTCTGAAATTCTCTGGTGTATAAGATTTGAGTTCCAGCTCAAAAACTTTTCTACAGGTAGCGCAATAAGGACAAAGTGTTTCTGTAGGGATTCTCTATAGTCTAATGTAGGTTGTGCTCATGCTGCAGTGCTTCCCTCTGTGGCCATAGCAACATTTTCTATTGAAGACTGAAGTGAAAGAAATTGATGCTATGATACATAGATGCACTCTCTTCAAAACTGTCCTCTTACCTCTCATTTTCTTACTCTAAGTAGCACCTAGTTTCTCAGACTGTTATGTCTTATGTCAGAAATAGGACTCTTCTTTGGGATCCTAAAGATTTTGGAACCAGGAAAAATATGCCTCTAATACCTATTCAGAAATCCTGGAACACTGATTTGCTCATAATTTATTGCTTATGGTGAATCCCATGAAATCAACAGGGTATGGCTCAGAGAGGTAATTAAGTTTTTGAACAGAAGAGAGGAACTAGTATATTGAATACTGATATTCCAGGATGACCCTTAGCTCTGGAGAAGAACTGCACAGGGAGCATTAAATCATGCAGCACTTTTATTAAACATTCTTTTCTCCTTCCAGTGTGACAGCAAAGATTAGGTTGTTCAGCTCAGTGGGAGTTATTAGCACCTTCAGAGTCATGCTTAGGGCTGCAGGCGCTAGAAAGCAGAATAATAGTGGAATATCCTCAGCCACACCACAGAGAGAATGGAATCTATTCTCTTGAACAAAGACGAGGATCTTTCAGCTCTGAGTCACACATCATGAATTTCTAAAGTGTCACATGGAGATGGAGAGACTGAGTGTTACTCTGGGACTTGAAAAATGCTTGTTGTCTCCTTTCTTAATGAGCAAGGTTTTAAGCTTAAGCTCACTAAGACACATGGTACAGGAAGATCGTTCTGAAAAGCTTGTGCCATATAGAAGGTAGAGATTACTGCTTTCATAATATAGGGTAAAGCCTCAGCAACAGTAGTATAGGATAAAGCCAGTGTAGCTCTTACAAAGTCAACATATTTAGCATGCTGAGAATAAGACTTTTTAGAATGACTCACCAATCCATGACTCTGAAAGGTAAGGAAGATTAGCACGTAGCATCTGAAGAGGTTTATATTGCTATGAGAGCTCTGGAGAGGGAATTTAAACTATCCATTGTCTATAACAATAGTAAGCAACCCAAATGCTGCTCTAAGGGACTGGGTCATTGAGTAATTAATGTCACCATTTATCCAGGCTCCTGACCCATCCCGTTCAGTGATACTAACGCTCTAGCTTAAGAGTGGATTTATACCCTTATTTTATCTGTGCAATGGCATTAGTTATGACACACTGTCATATGTGAGCTCGTATGTGAGCTTGCCAGCTATAAAAGCAAATGGTCTAAGCTTACAGTCTGCAATAAGATATTGAATTGTTTCATATGTGTATGGATCACAACAGTTATTGGAGCCGTGCATATTTTGGAGGTATGCAAACGAGTAGGCTGTGGCAGCTGACACACACCTAAGAAAGAGCTTCAGCTTTGTTAAAAGTGAAGAGGGGGGAGTCCACAAAGGCCAGCTCCTTTTTCACTCACAGAAGTAAATCAGCAGAGTGCATATGGACTCTTTCCAAAAGAGAGGAGGTAGTATGGTTTTGCAGGTGACTGACTGTATTTTGGGACTTGGGTCAGAGTCACCTGTTTACATTTTCTGTCAGAATGTAATAGAAAGTTGTCATGGTTTTGTTCTCATGCTGGGACTTTGCCAGGGGCTGAAACACCTCACATCAAGAATTCTGTCCTGCTGCAGTTTTTGCAATACTGGGCTGCATGCTGTCATCTTTAGCAAGAAACTCAAGGAGTGATGGGAGATTCTGATTTTCACTACCACTGTCCCCGGGTGTGTTTAGACTTAGAGGTCTAGTTTTAGCCACTTTTTACTGAAGGTATGTATAATAAAATACAATATATAATAAAGAAATACTTTAGGTAAAAGGATCAGTTCTTTCATATAAGCCATTATTTGCACAGGTAAAAGGCATATAAGGGAGGTGCCAGGAGAACACAAACTGTATTAAAAGGCATGTCACACTTGCACTGTGGTCTCTTTTACACATCACACAAAGAGGTAGAGAGAATGTGGAAAAATTAGAGTATATCACTGAAAAAAACTTTCTAAAGGCATCTAAAATATATTGCTCAAACTGAAAAATTGGTTAGATCATTACAGTTAAAATAGTTAATTCTTGATTCAAGAATAATGTTGTAACATGAGGTTGTGAAGAGTTCATCTCTAGGAAAAAGTGGCATCTCTGGTGTCTTTAGAGCCATCACTCCTTCCTGAATCAGAGAGAAAGAACATCTGCCTGATGAATCTCCTGTGTCTTTCATAGTATTAATACAATTCATACTTGCATAGTTTGTGAGATCTCATGGTATCCCACTTTACAAATGCACTTTACTATACTGACAGTTTTATATTTTGAGCTGAGCACTATATATTGCACATAGAAAGCACCAACTGTGCTAGTCTGAATACACTGAAAATGGCCTGGCTGTCACTGATTTCAGCAGAACATCAATCAGCAGAGTGCAACAGCACAGCAGGGAAGCTAATGCGTTTTCATGCTGTTTATACAGAGCAGGAACACTGCAGGCTCATAGGCTCTGAAAAAGCTCAGTAGAATCCTGTATTCCTGAGAAATATGAATTTATCTGTTTAGGAACTACTGCAACAGAAAACATTAAAATATACTGCACTGAGTTGCCTACCTTGGTGAGTAACTTTCTTCTCATGTTGTTGCAGTTCTCGTTTGCTGCAGCTTTGGACTGGACAACGCTGGTGATCACACGCGGAGGATCAGGTGGGCTGTCTTCTGTCTCTGATGTGAAAGGCAGTTGTGTTCTAGGACAGCAGTCAAAATCCTCTTGACCCCAGCTGGTAGAGATCTCAAAGGGATCAGGGCATTTCTCATCAGGACTTGACCCATCATCACTGTTTTTGGCATTGCAAAGTATAAGTGATCTTGAAATAGAGCGAAACTTTCTTGACTTCCTGTTCCCAGCATTGCTCTTTCGATCCATCCTCAGAGAGCTGGTGGTGCTGCTCTTTTTCATATCATTCTCCCACTTATGTGGCATGATACTTCCAACAACTTTCTCTGCTTCTCTGGTGCTAAATATCCTCCAGGAAAGGAAATATAAAAAGTAAGTTGTAATATACCCCACTTTCTCCCACTTAATAACCTACACTACTGAAAAGCCCTAATGAATAAATCAAATCAACAGAGCCTTTCAGTCTGCTAACAGCCACGTGATATCTCATGACTTGCTAATTCTGTTTCTGTGCAGTGCTCTACTAAATTCTTCTTCACCTTTACATTCTCTTCCCATACTCCCCAAACACAATGGAGTGTTTTAAGTAAATGTTTTTGATGCTTCCACTGTGCTGAATTGGCATGTTGAAATCACAAATTGAAAAGGAAGATAACTTTTAAAGCATTATTCTATTCCCCTAACATTGTTTGGAAAGAGGGAGCTCCTTCTGAAGTTTGATTCATGAAACCACTATAATTCAAAGGAGATTAATCAAATTGTCGAGGTTAAGTTCTCTGCTTGGCACATCTGATTTGTAAGTGGTTTAGCAAAAGTAGATCTTGGCTGTGAGAGAATAAGGAATGTCAAGCTGCTATAAAACTCCTACCTTTGCAGACCAGAACTCACTTAAGACCATGCATTTAAAAGTAACAGAGAGATCCAGTGAAGCACTTAAGATGTGAATATCTGATTAGGTATTGAACTCTATAAAGGAATACAGCTCCAATACACCAATCAAAAAGTATCCCATTACAGAAATGGTTTGTTTCAGCATATGATTCAGCATAAAAAACTAAGAGAAAATTGAAGAAATGTTATACAGTCAAAATGTGACAGAAGTTGGAGCTTTTGTAAAATGAGTAAAGTAATGAGCATGAGTCTGGGATCATCTCTGCTCCTCCGGGAGAGTCCAACCCCACTGGATAGGAACTGGGCTCCCAGCTCCTAAGTCACTGGGCTCCCAGCCTCCCCCACACTGGCATAAGGGAAACTTGCAGGGTCAAACTGAACTAGCCCACATTCTCCATTCCCTTCAATACACAGAATGTTCTACTTAAGAATAACAAAATTTACAACCATGGCTGAATGTAGCTGTGGTATGGATAGAGGACTGCTCAGCAGCACAGCCATGCTCCCTTCCTGTGACGCAGAGCACATGCTGAATTAAAGGACATCTAAGCCTATGTGTAAGGATGCAGAGGCCAGAGGGGATGTGGAAAGGGATGACATAGATGGAGCTTAATTTTAACACATGCACTTCGTAATTGGAATGTGGTCTTATTTCTCTAGGATTAATCTCCCCTCCTGCATTACTGAGAGAGTTTCCTTTCAAGACCCTCTATGCAGTAAAGTATTTTGAAGTACAGAGATTAAAAATTCTGTAATTTATACTAGAATAATAATTTTGAGAACTGAAATAAGTACTTGGTGTAATTCAGCATCACAGTTTGCAAATTTTTGTATGCCTTTTTGTTGATTACTTTAGTTAAAAGCTGACTGACACCTAACCCTACTAATATGGAAAGACTTTAAAGGTTTGGAGTTTTGGGGGGATTTTTGGTTTTGTTTTGTTTGTTTGGGTATTTTTGTTTGGTTTTGGTTTTTTGTTAGAAAAAATTAAAAAAGGGGGAAAAAAAAAGATGCTTTTCAGTGTTTTGGAAAGCCTAAAGGTTTAGTCTACTATAATAGGTATGTACCTATTTGCAAATTTTGAGTTGGCAAATCCCTATATCCCATGTCCTTAGTGTACTGGGAAATGATCTTGTGAAGCTTGAGATTGCTTCTCCTGTATGTCTGAAGGTAGGTAAAAATGCAATCTGTCCTATTCAAACCGAATGTGGAGCTGAAAAAGCAATTGAATGGTTATGATGAAAGGAACTTCTGCAAGTACCTCCCCTCAGCATCTGGATAGGAAGAGCAGAGCTAGTTGCTGAAGGTGTGTGGAATGTGCATCGCTTAAAAGTCTGCAGCAGGGATTGGTGCTCCTTCTGTGATTCTGGCAATTGCTATGAGACACTAGCAATAAGAATGTCAGAAGTGAGCCCGAGTTGCGCATCCAGACCTAAACAACCTTGTCTGTGGGGGAAAATCAGAAGTAGCACTTTTCATTCAAGGATTTAGATGTTGTACAAACATTAACTCCAATCTTACTTCCCCAAAGAGAAAGAATTTTAAAAGAGCTTTAAAAGAGCTATTAAAAGCACATGGGTAAGCAGAGGACTTGATAGCTTAATGGTCAAAATACAGCTCTCTGGAGACTGGCATGCTAGAATGAAGGCTGGAGAAATGCAGGAGCCCTTTCTTGCTCTGCCTGAAGCTGCTGAGCTTAAGGAGAGAGTACTGCCATCAGTACTAAATGCTCCAAGAGGTGCCTCTCTGACCATGCTAAACACCTGGGATGCAGTAAATACATAAAAGCACCTGTTGAAACAGTGAATGAAACATTGCTCAAAGTGCATTTTGTATCCCACTCCAGGGCAATACTCCTGAGGAATTTTACCTTATGCAGAGAGAACATCTCTTCTGTCCTACTGCATCAGCCATTTCCTCCTCCCCCACCCCATCAGAACTCCATCAGCACAAAGATCAAGTTTAACCTGAATGACTTACCTAATATCTCAATGCAAGCCAGTGGCTGAGGTGAAAATAAACCCAGTAGACCTGAAGACTTCCAGTTAAATAGTTGCTCTAAGTATTAGGTCACATCCCAATTCTTAACTAAGGCAACATCCTTTCCAGAGCTGCTGATTCAGGGTTGCATAAGTGACAGAAATATAGGAGGTACCAAAACTATAGTCTATAGTTTTCCAATAAAAGTATCCAGAAATGTTATTTTACAGAGAAAACAATATCACAAGTGCTAGAGAAGCTTTATGATTCATCGCCATCTTCCACCAAATTTAATTCAACGTATTGGTAGCATGGACAATTACTTCAAAGTCAATTCTCCAAACCATTCATCTTTTCCTTCAGTGCACTTACTGCTTGTCATTTTCTCTTGCCATTCTTATACCTTCAGCATGCCTGATGGAAGTTGTCTGTGGTTTGTAATGCAAACCAAATGTTCCTTCTCTGTTTCTTTCTTTTTTTTTTTCCCCAAGCTTTTATTTTTCCAGCTTTAAGTCTAAAAAGCCCTAGCTCAGTCTGTCTTCTGCAAACAAAATACATGACTTGAGCTATGCCCATTTGGTTCAAATTTTTGGTTGGATATTAAACCAAACATTTACAAGATGCAAATAATCTGATGAAGCTCACAGATTGCATATGAATGCTCTGCTGTTAACCAGACAGGAGGAAAGATAGAATATGTCTTTGCTAGCAAGAACAAGATGAGTTATGCATTACCAAGTGTTAACAGCATGATATCTTGCATCCTATTTTAATCTAGATCTTGTGATCTTTGTCAGACTCATTACTAAGCAGTACTATTAGGACTGAACTATTGCAGATGTCTAGGATTTCCAGGCAGTAGGAAGAGATAGAAATTTGGAAGTTTTCTAGTAAAGAATAAGAGACTCTTGAAGAGTTGAATTTACTTTTTAAAAATTTTGAAAAAAAAAAAAAAAAACACAAACCAAAAAACCACACAACTAAAAATACCTTAATGTAAAGTAAAAATTCAAAAGGAGGAACTTACAACAGCGAGGCAGACAAACCTGACTCCTGCAGAAGGCTGTTCCTCTTCATAGGCCTGGCAAAAAAAGACAGAGTGAATAATTGAAAACACACTCTCATGGTGTCACGTGACTGGGTTTCAGTAATTCTGCTCAGTACATTGGAACGGAGCTATTGTTTCCTAATTGAAGAAAATGTCAGCAAGGATAGATAAACAAAAGCAATGGGATGCAGTACTAGGGAGACTGTTTCCAGCAGGCTCCCAGCTACCCGGAGAAGGCAAGGCCATTTAAGGAGTTTATGTCATTTGTTTTTACCCATCTCTCTCTGGTCTTAGGTTTGATGGGGTCGAGGCAATTAAACCTATTTGGGGGAGGCAAAGGGGCAGACAGAATCTTTGCTAATCAAGTGCAGGATTTCCTGCTGGAGGCTGAGATGGCAAGCATGTTTTTCATAATTTTTAGCAGATACTTTAAACATTAAGCTAGTAAGAATTTCATAGACCACTTCTGCTCCAGAAGCAAAACCTAATAGGATCCACTTTTGAATGCCAAGCCCTTGTATTGTTCACCATGAAATGGCATGGCTCCTTTAACCTTCCAGTTCTTAAATACTCTCTTCTTTATGGGCTAGACCAAAACTTTGTCATCCAATCTAACTAAGGACTTAGAAAATTGTTGCTTTTTCCATAGAGCATCCATGAAATAAGAACTATGCTATGGCTTCCCAATTGCCTTAATTACACCTTTCATTTGCTGCAAAGTAAACGGTTCACCGTCTGCTCTATTATTATGGCAAGTCCTCCTGTGAAATGCTGCTTGATTTGCATCCCCCAGAAATTGTGGGTGCTGGCAGACACCTTTCCTCCATCCCCTGGCAGGCTTAGCTGTTTTTCATTGATCACACAGATCAATGTGTCATTCCCCACCTGCCAATCCTCAGTTCTGCTCACACTGACAAGTAACAATCTTGCTGCAGAAACTTACTTTCTCTCAATGAATTTGTGATAATAAACATAGGGAAAATAAAAATTCTTTAAGAGAAAGAATTGTCTCTGAAACAGTTAATATTGGCTTATTGAAATAGTGAGGCTTTTTTTGAATGTTCTCTCAAACTATAAATCCTCTGCTTTGCAGGAAAATGTTAACAAAAACCTGAATTTTACACCTGTCCCTGTTTGGTCATGGAAATTGTCAAAAAGAGAGTGTTTAGACATCTGGTGCCCTCTGTGTTCTGTTGCTTGAGGGTCCTGGTTTTACCGGTCTGTCACTAAACTTGCAAAAGAGAGAGAGAAATTATAAGATGTGAACACAGTGCGAACACATGTGCTCCATGAGAATGATGTATGTACTGAGAGAAAAAATTAAGATGAAATCTCTGCTCTGTACAGTGTCTAGAGGATCTCCAAAACACTCTCTTCTTGATAATACAGTTGTGGTTAATTTATATTTTAAATGTTTACAAAAAGAAGGGACATTATTTTTCCAAAAAATTAAGTTTTCAGGATATTAGTTCCCCAAAGGAAATGTGTTATAAAGGACAATGTTTTAACCTGGTCAGTGGATGATAATAAACATGGAACATGACACAACTTCTTAAAATTCTCATCTTGTAGAGCCAAGATTTTACACTGAGTAGTGAACAACCGTTATCAAGTAGCTTTCCTGGAAAGGAGGAGGAATAGGGATCTTATCTTGTGTTTTGGGAAAGAATTACCCCCTGCTTGAATAGGGAGGACAGAGGCCCTGTGAATAAAATGAGGTTTTACACTGCTAGTACTATAAAAATGAAGTATCAATGAGGAAGCAAAGCCACATACTGCTTACCACTTAACTGTTGTACGGTGTAACACACACATTTTTGTTTAGCAATAGAGAACTCCTTCACACAAAATCTCAACAGCCTCAGAGCTTTGATCCAAACTGATTGAGCTGGAAGCTCAAAAGCATTGGAAAGCTTTTTTTTATTTCTTCTCATTGTCACATGCTAGTGCATTTCCTGACTATGGGCTGAATACTGTAGTCCCTAAGCCACTGGGAGTTTTGTTCATTCAGAATCTGGACTTCTGCCAGGGCCAGCAGCAGAAACAAAAATATCACAAGGAGGGGCTGTTTTTTCCTGTTGTTTCTCTCTAACCTTTTTCAGTTTTTTCCATTTTTTTTTTTTTTTTTTTTTTTTTTGTACAGAAATTGTTCAGTACCCAGTGGTGAACAAAAAAGCAGGTTTTTAGAAGCCATAAGGAAAAGGAGAGGGACAAAACCTCTGTAGCTCCTGCCATGTTGCACTAATGGTATGCTTTGATATTAGATAATGTGGTCAATCTTCATTACTTAGCTCAAAGAGAAAAGGACACCGAACACTTATCAGAGGCTGGAATTTTGTATTAGAAGATTGAAATTATGTGGACTTTCCTTTGGAGAAAGGAGCTGCATTGATAAAGGTTTATGAGATAAGAGGTACTATAAAGAAAATCAGCTGGGTTTCTTTATTGCCTTCACATGTGAGGGACGGGAAAAGAAGAATGCAGTAAAATAAGGAGTTCAAAAAAATAAAAAGAAGTACTTGAAACCTAAAGCATAACATGTGGAACAAGAAGATAGCAGAAATCATGAGCACTTTGAAGTTAGTTGTTTTGCCTTTGATTTCAGTGGGACAGAGATTTCACCCAAAGAGGCAAGTTGATGAAAATAATATCTGTAGTTAAAAGGGAATGACATGCAGAGGGGGCAGCAACTCTTGCTTCAGAATAAAAGTCAAACAGTACTATTCGCAGGTAGAGTGATACTTCTGCCATGGGATAGAACCCTGGTTACCATAAAATGGAGTAACATCTGGAGTTAGTGTCTACTGGAGAGGGGAAAAGGGAAGAGAGGAGCCATTGAGTTTATTTTTTATGATGCTTCTCTTTTGCCTGATTAAAATAAGGATGTGTCTGGAACCATAGCAGGTACAGAGCTGATCCTTCTTTTCCCCAGATTATTTTCCATATCCAAAGGTTTGGATTCTAGAGGATAAATATGCACACTATCCAGTACTAAATATTTTGCCTGTTGCTACTGGTGATAACCTTTTCCAAAAAGGAGCATATAAATTTAAACAGAACATTAGTACTGGGCAAATCAAATCTAAGTAATGATGGAAGTTAGCCTCAGTCCTGATCTCCACCCAACTCCAAATACTGCTAGTGTTAAGAGGAAAGAGAGACAATCTGAAGTGTTCTCATTTCAGTCCTGTCCTTACATTGCTCAGCAAACTGATTAATTACTTTTGCCTTAAGCACAGCCACAATTTTCACATTTTACCATATTCCAGACAACAGTTATGTTGCACGGAACAATCCATGCCCTCATTACTGCTCAGCCAGGACTAGATGAGTCATCAGTCTTGGGTTTTGCAACTTTCACTCTGCCCTTCCATCCATCAAAACATAGCAACATGGCACACTGAGTCATCCTATAAGCATAGTTAATCCAGCATCCTTCTCCATCAATGACTAATAGCAATTGCTTCAAAGGGATTATCTTTAAAACAAAGAATCAAGTGAGAACTCGTTTTCAGGAAGAGTTTGTCTAAGTACCTTCTTGGTAAGAGTAGACTAGCACTCTGAGGTTTTGTATGTATTCCGAAATTGTTGGAACGTTTTACGTTGTGATTGCATAGTCTTGTTTTAGCAGGAGCTATAGCTGCCCCATAATGGATAACTATTACATTATGTCAAATTAGGTAAATCTCTTTCTAATTCCTTTCATCTCTTAGTGCCTAACTTTTGCCAGGAAGCAAAAAGAATTTTTTTTCTTCTATAGATTAAATTAATCCTATGTAGTGCAACTGTAATTTATCCATTTTGGCTTTTTGATTTCAAGAGTATCCAGAGGCAATGAGTTTCATGTGTTACATTAAATGAACTTCCTTGTAATTATTTTAAGTTCATTCCCTCTAAGATTTTTTTTAATTCTTCTACTAGGAGAAATATCCTGATCTTCAAGTCTCCCTAGAATCCTTTTCTGAGTGATCTCTATACTGATGTCATCCTCTGTCTTCTACATACTTTTGTCTTTCTTCTTCTACCCCTCCTTTCTTTCATCTTCATGCTGCTTTCATATATTTGGATCTCCTTTTCTTCAGAACTTTTTTTTTTTAATCCCCTTCCTTCTGTGAGCTTTATTACCTGACTTTCACAATGGTATCTATCTCTGCAGCCTTCTAGACTGTTTTCTGGTGAATTACCTTCCTGGGAGTTAATAAAAGTTCCTAGACCTTGTCTTCTCAAATGTTGCACAATGTGCACTCAAACCCAGCATGATTCTGGTGTCCTTATTTGTTGCAGTGCCTTGGATATAAGATGTAAAATATTGCTTATATAGTTCCATGGAAGAGGGTCTAATACTAAGTGTACACCCATCAAAATGTATTTTTACCTCATCTTGAGAACATATCCTGGAACTCTATTAAGAATATGTTACTGCATATATATGATGCTTTGTTTACAGAAAAAGTAGCCCATGTGATCTTCAAAAGTATTGTGTTAAGGGTACATGATTGAAAAATTGCAGCACTATCAGTGTAAAGAGCATTGACTGTAGCCATGGTGTGATATATGAGCCATAGTAAGAACGGTTCCCTTTAACAAAGTGTTGTGGGTTGTGTTTGTTATTTTAATATTTTTGTACTGGGTATATAGATTATGTGTAAGAGATTATGTTGGTTTTAAAGAAATACTACAGCATATTTGTGTCTGCTATGAAGTTGCTAAATATGTGGTACTGAAGAAAAAGTCCATCAGTTTCTTTAAGCCATTGACCAATACACAGTTTATAACTTGCTGTATCAATAGAGTAGTAAAAACATTATGTGAGCTCCCCTGTATGGTCTCATTCTAATTTAAAACAAATATTTAAAGTTATGACTTTACCTCTTCTTTCCACATTTCCAGTCACATAATGTTTCTTTTTCATCTGACTTTGCATTCCTTTTGATTTATATTCCCCTGAACTGTAGGCTGACATAAGGGGCCCTTTAGGTTGAATGAAAGGAGAATTATCAATTGCCAAAACTATGATTTATCAGGAAAAAAAAAAAAGTAAAAGGCAAAAGAAAAATGAACTTACTCTACATACAAAAATAATATGAAAATTTTCTTTGTATTTTTCATGAGTTCAGCATAAAAGGTATATTGAGACCTGTCTGGTTTTACATTTTTATTGTGAGTCCATATTGGATACTGTCATATTGATTGCTACTGCTTTCTCCTTTACTCCTTAAACAGGCAGATATGAATGACTGTAAGTACTGAAAATGTGAATATATTTAGTCCATCTGAGTACTGGTAGCAGAATTTGCTCCATACCTTACACTCTGGTACAGACACCACTTTCTACAGCAGCCTGATCTCAGTTTCTAAAGTCAGGGGCTTGTTACCCTTTAGCATTTCACAAATAGCATATGTGGTCCTATCTTGGTTGATGCATTTGTTGGTTTGGGGTATTTTGGGGTTTATTCTGTTGTTTAGGGGGTTTTTTGTTTGTGTTTTTGTGGGGCTTTTTCATTAATATTGTCAGTGATTGAGAAATTAGGCAATCTCTTCTTTTGGGCATCTATACTTGAATAAGATGACATTACTACATTTATAAGCACAGTTGTCATTTCAACTGCAAGGCTTTAGCAGTTGCTGCTTCTGAGTATGTGTCATTTCTGGTGCCTAGCAGAGGCAAAGCTACTTAATACAGGCTGCTGCTTAATTCTGCTTAAACAAGTCTTGAGGAGCCTTCACATTTACATTGCTTTACTTTATCTCTAAGGCTGTGACAATCAGAATGAAGCTGAGCAGATGGTTATTTGTAGTGTTGAAGATAACAGTATAAAGCTCTAATGACAGTTCTCTTGCTCTTAACTTCTGCAATCCTGCAGCTTTTAACACTAACCGTAGTTGTAATGCACGCCACATATGTTACTAGCATTGCTGTTGACAGCAAGATGAGACTAGATTATTTTACAGGCTTCTCATGAGTGGAACAGTACAATCCGTAACATAAATAGCTGCCCAGTAAAACAGAAAACACAAATCTCTTGGTGCTTCATGAGATCTGATGCTGCTCTCCTTGTAGGTGTGATAGATGGTGCTGGAATCAGCTGTAACATCGTAAACAGTGTAGGACCTGGTGTCTTTTGGAGATGATTTTTCATCTATGTTTTGAAATCAGCCTATACCTTCAGAGCAATATCTAATCTTAAACAGCTTGGAGCTAGTGACTGGGATATCTCAGCTGAGGATTCCTGATCTTAGGTTTTGGTTTTCCTATAGGATCACAGGTTTTCAAGCCCAGAAGTTGTTCTAATAAGCTGGTCTAATTGACCTGTAAAAGAGAAAAATTTAAGCTGTAGCTGTAATTCCTGCACTGATGACAATAACTTCTGCTCCAGCAACTTCTGCTCCAGCTAAAGCATATCTTTTAAAATAGGCACCAAATCTGAATGTAATGATAATATTCTGCCAATCTTGAAAACTTACTATAACTTCATATATATTGTTACACTGGGTAGTCACCATCCCTTTTAAATCTTACTGTGTCCTGATACTCATTTGCTTTTATTTCTGTATTTTGTCCAAAAGAGCTTGACTGTTACTGTTATGGCACAGCAAAGGCCCATGTTCACTTCCCCAGCACTGTTTGTGAAGATCAGTGAGGGGAATCATGGGGTGGGAGGTGTCATGGAACTTTATTGCATGACCTATTATTTGATTGCTTTTGGGTTTTTGTCATGAACTCAGTTTAAATATTGTAAAAATAACTGTTAGGTCCATACTGTCTGTGTAGTCCAGGGCTACCAGATAGTAAGTAATTAATCTCCAGAGCGTTAGAGCATGGGATACCTTAATCTGTAAGAAATTGGTATAACTCAGATCACAAGTACTGGAGGTGAGAAGAGCAGCTATATGATTGGATGGTGTGACAGGTTGCCTGCCTCTAGAATATCTGAAAAGGCCCAGATATGCACAAAAAGCTGGGATGTCTGTGAATGTGTAAAACAGCATGTTGAGGCTCACACAATGCCCTGTGCAGGTTTGGTCCTGAAGGAAGCCACTGAATGACCCTGGCACTGAAGCAGAGATGTGCTCATTTTTGATCCAGAGAATATCTAACTATCTTTTGTCTCAGCTTGGATTTCCCCAAAGAAACCACCTCTTCTGGAATTTAAGTCCCAAGAGAGTACCCAAAATCATGTTCCAAGACAACCATACAACAACCAACATAACCCGGGATTTCTACTCTGGTTCATGGAGGGAACCTTAAAAGATCTGACTCAAATTAACACTCAAGTGTTAAGAATACCCAGACCTTTGAGGGTTGCATACAAAAATAGGGTGAGATTTTTTCCTATTTCTGACTAAAACCAAGGACCCTAAATGCATAAAATGAGTAGTGGAAAAATGTTAAGATTTTGACATTATCTGTTTAGGCTCAACATTAATCTTGGACAAAGGCATAAACTACCTATATCTGAACTCTACCAACCACATCTAATACACACCACTAACTATAAAGCAGTAACAATCTGCCATAGCTCATTTTTAGACAGGAGACTATATTAAGTCTGGAGATCTCCTTTCAGCTCTGACAGTGACCTGCTGGTTTGACCTTAGGTTGGTTTACTTTCCCTCATTTCTGAATCCTTCTCCTTATTAATGAAAATGGGTTGTGGTTGTCACCTTCTTTCTTCTATGGATAGGGATTTCTCTAATGAAAAGTACTATAAGGTAATTAAACATGTATGTGTTTTTAGGGGTTTTTTTAGATGAGAAAAAGAACAAAACTATTAACAACTACTCTTAGAAAACAGTAAGTATTTTCTGCTGTCAAATATTGATATCCTACACCAACCCATCTCATATTATGCAGATTCTATCACATACAAAGTTTATTCCATATGATAAAGCGTGCAAGTTTTTTACAGTGTACAGTGTGTATCACACTATAATATAGATAGCATAAATATTATGTTATAACAACCCTAGGCAGATAAAAGCAGCAGATCACATCACTGGTGTTAACTAACAACCAAGAGCTGTAAAAGTGATGAAGAAGCTATTGTCTGTTGGGTCAGTCCTTTAACATAATTTGAAGCAAATTGACAGACCCACAGCAATATGTCATCCTTGAGCAGCCACAGGCTGGTGCAGTGGGGGAAGAGGGGACTGTTTGGTCCCCACATCCACCCTGACAGCAATCCCCCAAAGAGGAGTAACAAGGGGTGCTCCAGAAGCCTCTGTTCTGACTGCATCTCCCAAGGTGCTACTCACAGAAGGTGTGTGCCTAGCTCAGAGTAAACAGCTCCACAACAAATGAGGTTACACTGACAGTATGGATGATATATCATCAATATATGTGTGCTACACTAGCCCACATCTTTTCTGTAGGATCATACTGTATGAATCAGTTACTAATGAGGCTTATAATAAAGGATACTATTAAGTGAACACTGCATTAATAATGCTGGCAAGGTTTCAAGTCTACAGATGTTATTTATAGTATATGACTAAACAAATACATATCCACTTTGAGGCTAAGACTGGAGCAATTTACTGATTTCCTGTATAGGCTAGTTCATACAGAGATTCAAGTAAATAGTGCATTTGGATGTCTTGCTTGGAACTATGCTCTGGAACTGTATTAGATAATCTTATTAATGTTTAATTTTAAAATGGTTTGGAAATATGTGTTTTTGGAAGATTAGATACTACCCCAAACTAGTTATGGAGAAATGCATTTTTCTGCATTGCTTTAAAGAAAAACAAAGTATTTGAAGAACATAGCCTTAAGTTACACAGCAGAGTTGAAATTATAGAAAGATTCTAAACAATTCTGGAAAAAAATTAACTTAGCAAAAGCTAAAAAAGAATTAATAAATAGAAATCCCATATTTTCTCCTTTTCATCTGATTTTGAAATGAAATAATTTCTCTTATTTATGAAGATTAATTTCCATGGAGAGAGATTTTGTAGATTTAAGATGTTTTTGAGTAACAAATAATTTGATTTGTGACTTTGTTTCTTTTCTGCCTCTTACAATATTGCAGGTTTAGAGAGGCCTTCAAAATTGAAGAAAGCTACAAACTCACAAAAGTCTCTGGTTCACTCTACTGGCTTTTTTATGTGTCAGGAGAAAGAGAAGAAATGTTATACAGCAAACTGAAGTGTCCTAAATTGAGGTACTTTCATGTAAGACATGTGTTTTTATGTAAAAATGCTGATTATTGAACAACAATTTACTTCAAATTTCTTATATAACTTAAAAACAAACAGCTATGACAGTGAATACACAGACAAAAACATAGTGAAAAACCTCTGGCTAGCTCTTATCTATTTACTTTTCTCTTTTAAATTCTCAAACTAGAACAGTCAAAAATGTTACATAGTAACATGTAAAAAGAGCTGACTGTATGGTGCCTAAATAATTTGCTATAAAAATATCACTTACCATTGCCAAGTATCTTCTTATTTAATCCCACTATTATCATGCCTTCTTGGATATTAAATGTGCAGCAGAGTGAATTCCCAGCGTGTTAAATACTTGACAAAATAATAAACGCAGTGTAACTCCACAGTGTTTGGATATTTGACTGTAGCTCCTAAGCATTCAGTGACTACTCAGTATAACAACTTTTCCTCTGCAGAAAATGCCTTGCTATTTGCCAGCAAATCTTTAATGCTTTAGATTGGGTATTTCCAACTACCGCCCTACTTGCTAGGCAGATGTGTATAAAAGAGATGTTATTTCACTGAATCAACCACTGAGATCGTAACCCTTTTCCTGTACCACAAACAGAAATGTAAAACCTCAGACTTTCCTTTTGGACTTTTACTGACTTGTGTCTGTTGTAAGAAAGCAAAACACAACTAGTCCAAGGGCTAATATATGGAAAATGTGTTAAAATGTTTTAGATCATCTCATTTGCTTCTCATTCCTGCTATTCATTGGTTAACTGGCTCGTTCTGTGTTTATGTAGTCGCATGGTACAAATACAACACCTAAACTTCTCGCCCAAGTTGAAATGATTCATTTATTACTTGTTACCCACATCACCACCACCCCTCCACCCCCAAAAAAATTAAAAAAAAAAAAAAAAAAAAGAAAAAAACAAAAAGTGATCATTTAACACAAGTAGGAGAAAA
>JANIJG010013353.1:0-14719 GCA_024611175.1 Megaceryle torquata | reverse complement strand
CACCTAAACTCCCCGCCCAAGTTGAAATGATTCCTTTATTACTTGTTACCCACATCACCCCCCCCCCCCCCCCCCAAAAAAAAGAAAAAAAAAAAAAAAAGAAGAAAGAAAACACACAGTGCTCATTTAACCTAAGTGAGTGAAAACGCCTTTCATAAGGTCTGCAAGGGCTTTGGGAGGTTTTTCTTTGGTGAATAAAGTCTGTGTAGTGGAGGGAAGACTTTTGTCTGAGGATGGCAGAAATCAAGCTAAAGCAAACAGAGGCAAACTAGGTTCCTTTTGCTGTGTGAAAATAAGGTAATAGTAAAGGAGATGCAAATGTCATTCATATCAGATCACTTGAGAGGGATTTATTGTTTTGGGGAAGTGAGTGGAGGTGGGAGGAGTGAGGAGGTATTTTTGTGAAGGTTTGTAAGACTCTACTAATGCTTTGGTCTCTGAAGTTACATCACTGGTCAAAATTTATTTACGTCTTTTTGTGAGGTAATTAGCCTAAATAGACAATATTTATTTAGGCTTTCCATCTTCTGGGTGCTTATAAATATTACTTAATTAATGTTATAGCCACAATAAAGAAAGCACAAGCAAAATCATAAGTGAAGGCCATTCAAAGAAGTGGAAAACAGGACTGATACATTTCCTCTGCTCCTCTTTCTGTACTGGAGACAATGGGGCTATGTAGTAAGTCACTATTCTATAGGATGTACCATTCTGATACTGGCTGTGGATTCAGTCACCATTAGAAAGGGGATTACAATGAGTAACCCTTGTTCTCCTGCCAGTGTCCCAGACACCATGTAAGTACCTGTCTGATGGAACAGTGTCATTCTGCCTTCTTTCATCGTCCTTACCAGATGGGTATAAGACTTAATCAAATTCTAGCCCTAACAGCTTGTTTCAGGACCACAGCTGGAATCAGCATGTCTAGACTAGCACTGATTTATTCCTGGCTCTCAGACCTATGTGCATGCTACTATTCCATATGCTTCCTGTTAGAGAGGTAATAATGTCATTTCACAGCATGACTATAATTTTTCTTTTTTCCTCCCCTTTTTATTGTAATTAGAATTTATTTTGCTTATGTGGGAAAGTGTCCTGCCGCTGCTCTGGACAAGACTACTGCCAGTTCTGCCAGAACAGCACAAACTTCCAGACAAACAAAATAAAGTTCACAAAGGAAACAGTTAAATTTTCTGACTGCCCTCACTGTCACAGAAAATGCTAAACACATTTGTAAGTTATATAAAACTGCATCAGTTCATATTTTCCCCTCCTGGTTTCACAGCCCAGAACAGGAAAAAGACCTTGTGACATCCCTAGGCTCTCAAGAGTTTAGTAATAAAAATAAAAATCCTCAGCAGAAAACAACACTCCACACCCTCCTACTTCTGGGCAAAAGAGTTTCCCATTTTCCTTACTTACCCTCAGACTAAACAATGTTAAATTTACAAATCTAACATCTATTTATAGCAAGCACTCTACCCTAGGAACCATAGAGGTTGGTTTATATACCATTGTCTGTAATCCACAGGACAGTTTTCAGCCTTGCACATCAAGTAATTAGGAGAGAAACCTCCTGCCTTAATACCTAAGCAATATATGCACTGGGACATGATATAGCCCTAAGCTGGGGGGGGGGGGGGGGTGAGTGTCCCTCTGCTGTAAATTAACCTCTAATTTTAGTTATTTCTCATTTACCATGAATAGTACTTGATAATATCATCATTCTATCAGCAGTCTGCAGAACATGGGAAAGTGAGCTGCTGGGTAGGTGCTGCAGGGGAGGCAAAGTAATGGATGTCCAACAGTGTTGATAATCCTGACAACGTACATGGAAGAAACAAAGCTGGTGAGATGTGCCTGCCATGAGGCCAAAGAGGGCTTAGTACCCATATGGGGAACGGTGCGGTAACTGGTGTGAGACTGTGGAAGCTACAGAGGGTAGTTGAGATATGTAAGTGCAGGGCATGAGGGAAAGGGAGAAATTAAAGGAGGAAAGGTCTCAAGTTAGGGTGCTAGGCTGGATTTGAGGAAGTGGGTAATGATTGAATAGAAGGTACTAGATATAGACATCATCAGGAAGCTTATCTGCAGTATGTATGCCAGTTTTCATCCATTCATCTCAGTAAATATGACATGGTCAGTAGTTCCCACTATACTTGTTTACAAACTGATAAGCTAAGGAGCTGAGAAACTGTTTAAAGGAAAGGAAAAAAAAAAAAAAAAGCCTTAATTTTAAGGATGCCATGATTCTGGCACCCTTTAAGTGTCTTCTACTTTATAGAAGTTTATCTATGTCCCCAAATTCCTTCTAATTCCCTTTTCCAGGTGGTTCCTATTTCATTTCAGACAATGAATGCAAAATAAGCTAATCTCAAAATGAAGAATACTTTATTGATGTATTTTACAGTATTGTTATTATTTCACTATTATTCTCCAATCCATCTTTAATGCAGCCTGACATGTTGTTTGCTTTTTTGACCACTACTGTGCTCTGAGTAGAAGTTTCCATTAAGCTGTCCACAGTAACGCCTAGATCTTTTGCTTGAGTGATTTTGTAAATCATCAGCCTATATGAATAGTTCATATTGTTCCTTTCAGTACACATTACCTCACACTTACCTACATGAAATTTCAGCTGCCTTGTTGTCCAGTCCCTTCCTTTAGGGGTGGTTGGGTTTTTTTTAAAGTTGTGGCTTTTCTAAATGATCACATATCATTTCCTAATTTTGCTGTCTTCACCATTGCATGCTTGCTTTACTAATGAGTAGTATATATATTCAATTGACCCCAATTTTGGTGTACATCTTGGGATCTCCACTTGTTAATATCCTTCCTAGCTGAAAATAACCATTAACTCTTTTTTTTTAATCAGTTTTCATTACTTTCTGAGTCAGAATCTTTCTTCTTTACCTTTAAACGCCATATGACACTTAAAATATACAGCTAGGTTATGCCTCTAAAATTATACTTTCATCCATTATTGTAATGTTTTTATTGAATAATTTAATGGCAATTTGCTGTTATGGACAAGTACAGCTAGAGCAGCTCTAGGCAAACTAGCATTTACCTAAAGCAGCAGAATGGCAGGAGAAAATTGTAATCTCAATGCACAAGAAGATTCCCTTCCAGTCTCCCAAGAACAGCATGGAATTTTTCACTAACAGCTCACATCAGTAAAGCAGCTCCAGGTGTTCTTAGCCTAGCTACTGAGCCCAAACACCTTCTTCTGTGCATCCAGTCTCATATCTCCATCTACCCTTCTCTGCTTCCTTGGCTCAGCTTCTGCTGAGCTCAGACTCCTCAAGCAAAGAGAAATGAGAATAGAAGGGGTGATTGGAGGATGCAGCTCATTTCTCCAGCTAGCCCCAGGCTTCCCACTATCACTATGGCCTTGGATGCAGCCTTGAAAAGGGATGCTATGTGCGAAAGAGCAAGAAGGAGCAGCATCCTTGCTGCTGAATAAGGCATTAAATGAGCTACTCTTTGTCCAATTCCAGCATCCACTCTTTTTAGCACAGATGTTAACAAGGTGAGAAGAGTTCAGAAAACAATTAGAAAAAGTCTGAAGAGTGTGTTTTGCAGTAAGAGATTAAATAATTTATTTTCTTCCCACAGATTGTTGAAATGTGATTTCTTTGCTTTCTGTGTACATACCTTCATGAGACTGAATTTGGAGGAGTGGGATGTGAAGGGAGATGCATTTGAATTAGAAATATGGTTAAATGAAAGTTCATTATTAAGGTAATTGGAACTTCCTGGAATGTTTATTCTGCTCTGTGCAATTTGCCATGGCAGTGATGTGCTTTTGGGGCATAGTAGCTAATCTTATTTCAACAGTTAATATTCTCACAACCTATTTTGGGAGCTATGTTTCTGTTTTATTCTTTTTTCAGAAGCTTGTCCAACCATTCATATTTTGCATTAATGTTCTTCTGCATTGGAAGAAGGTAAGGTAGTAATTGGCAAAATCAGGTAAAATAGTTTCACTTCACTAATGGTTTGGTTTTTTTACCTAAGTGAATCTATTCATTACAACTTATTAAGTGTTGTCCTGATTGTAGTCAACATACAAATGTTACAAGGATTAATGAGTTTTGAGACATAATACACTTTTTATTCCATAACCAGGGGCTTTATCATGCCAGGATCTTTTTGCAGTAACAGAAACTATATGAGGCAAAGTGTTCTTAACATGACCTCCAAAACACTCTTTCAAGCAAAGATTTTTAAATTTGATAAACAAGGGAGAAATAGATCAACGCAAAACTTCATAGGCTGTTATTGAAGAATATAACTATGCCTTTATTTGACTACCAAACTGTAGAGATGATCATTGTTTATTTTTGTGGGAAAAGTAACCTTTATTCACCTGCAGAAGCTTACTATCTTATTGGATTCTCCCCAGGGACAGACAGCTCTGCAAGTTTAGACATATTCTGAATGGCTTTAGTTTTGTGTTCTTTTTCTCTGTAATTTTGCTTTCATGGATATATTTTCCAAACTCTTTAAGAACTCCTTTCATTGACCATCAGTTCAGTTTCAATTTCATTGTCCCACCATCAGGAAGCTTGTCTTAGCCAACAGTGTTGTTACACTGCAGGCACACAAACTCTAGGTGATGAATGCTCTCTTCATGACAGTACACAGGAGGATTGTGCTCACTTAATTACACTGTTCATTTGGAAAAATTGCTGCCCTACTCCAGCATGTTAGCAATTACTCTTTCATAGAATAGCTTCAAGCATGTTTGAAAAATCATTATTCTACATTTATACCAATTCTGACATCTTTCTTTACAATACGAACTTTGTGTTATTGCAGAAAACCTACAATTGCTATAGGTTACATGGGCTGACCCAAAAACCTTCACCACTTGTTGGCTTGTATGTAACACTTAACTTCTAAAACCAAACAGCTAATGGTCGTGTCACGTAACAGGCCAAATATGTGGTATAAATCAACTTTGCCTTAATTCTTTCTGTTATGAATGAACATTCTGTTCTCAGAAATAATTGCTTAGATGAAAAGGTTGCACACATTAACTATATAGTGCAAATGGTTACTCCCCAAATCCTTGTTAAGCTAATTTCATAGGAAGCAGGAATTTGTGTTGGTGTTTCTGAATGCTGTATAAAGCTTAGTGTTCAGTAGAAACTATTCACTAGTCCCAAAGCGTGATACTGTTTAAAATCAGTTAGCACTTAAGGACAAAATTCCATAACCGCCTAACGTGGTACAATCGGTTCATATATAGTTAGCTATTAATTAGCATGGAATAAAGTGTTCAATTACAAGTCCTTCTGGAAGCATCAAAATTTTCAGTAAGCAGTGAGAACAATAGGCTATGTTATATCAAAGGTCACCGATTACTGGGATAGCTACATGGATCCCTTTTAAACAAGCTGTCACTTCTGCTTCAAAAAGGAGTGTGATGAAATGAGACTAGATGCAGAAAATATTTGTCTGGATAAAATAGTAACTTTATTGATTGGTAACTTTATTGATTGATGACTTTATTAATTCAACCTAGGAAGCTTGGTGCCATTTGAGAGCATGTAGACAGTGTCACTGGGTGACTGCCTCATCCTCTGATGTTTGTCTCAGTGCTTACCATAGCTGACCACTTTCTTCAAGAGCCTCTTAGGCCAGAGTGACCTGCACTAAGTGAATAAGGTTTGCATTTTCATACTCGGACCTTTCCCTTTATCCTGGTTGCCTTCCCCTCTCTAGGGAACAAGGCAATTACCTTTCAAGCTGCCCATTCTGTTAAAGAGTTTGAATGCTGATGGCTTCAACTATGCCTTCTTGGGACTCCCCAGAAATGTTTTACTAATAGCACAGCAACCTGCTCAAACTATTAACATTTATTCGATTTGAGGTCCAAAAATGTTTTGCTCATCATAAATATTTCTGTACAATATGGTGACTTCAGTCAGAATTCCTAGTGTGATCCAAAGATGGTGTTTCAATAAGAAAGTTCTGAAGTGTAAATTTCAACTGCCCTTTTGGCAGCAAATTCACAAAACACAATAAAATCAATTAAGACCTTATCACAGACCTTATGTCACAAAGGTTTAAAGTTGTTTTTTTTTGCAATTATGAATTATTGGCAACACGGTAAAGTGATCTAGGTCCTCTACTCAACATGTTCTAAAGAGAATTATCACACTGACTGGTTTAGGAGGAACAAAGCCCATAAATTAGCCCATCTCTAGGCAACTTTTTAGGTTTTCTGTAAGACTATGAGTAGAACCTGAGGTCAGCTGGATTTGATGACACAATGGTGTAACAAGCAGAAAGAGGAATGGTGATGTATAAGAAAAAAAAGAGGCATGGTGAAGCAATAAGTGTAGCTAGTGTGTTATTCTAGATTACCATGTGATGCCTTGGAGCCATTTATACTCAGACCTGAATATGTCCCTGACTACTTAAGATTACACTAAAAGAACTTCTCAGGCAGTTTCAAAAGAAACCAATTTGTATTTTCAGATGAGGAAAGATTGTTCTCCGGCATATGCTGAACTAAATGTTATTTCTGTGTCAGCATTAAAGTACCCAGTCTGTGTGTATATATATATATATAGTGCCAATTAATTTTTCTTTCTGTATGTATGTATATTTATATGGCAAAATACGTCTCTTTTCATGGTCAGTTAAATTCACTGGTTATTTGCAAGACTATAATACATCTTGGGTGTTCTGGCTAAACTGGTGCTGCCAAAATTGTCAGCAAAAAGACCGGAAAAGCTGATGAACCTTAAACTTTTCCTCAGACAACTGCACAGTTGTTTAATCAGGATATAGAAGGGGCAGAAAACCCAAGCAAGAGGAGTGGTAGGAAACCAGGGAGGAAGGATAGAAATTGCTGTCTGGTGTGGAATTCACAAACTGTTGTGTTTAATCTTTTAGAGATCCTCTAACAATAATCCATGTTAATTAGCATTTTAGGGGTTTTAAGAGGTTTTTCCCATAAAGGAAAGATAACACAAACTTTAATGCAGTGATTGGCTTATTCACTAGTTTCTTGCTTTCATTTTGCTTAGGGAATTAATGTTTTTTTATAAATTCTACAGGTTGTAAATGCCATTTATGTGGCATTTATTATTTTCTTAGTCAGATGAAGATCTCCAAAGGTATGCACAACCTAATTCAAAACAGTTTTTATGTGAACAAGCTGCCAAAACAGCTCTTCAGTTTCTCAGGACTGGTGTCATTTGCAAATGGGACTTGCACTTACAGATGGTTAGGTATTTTTAACTAGTGTGCCATATAATTAAATAACTATATATATATATGTATAAAAAAAAATAAATACTTCCATGTATAATTCTTATTCGCCTCTGTGGGTTTGTCAGACCCACAGGGACAGCACTGTGGTTTGTGGGCTCTTCTCCTAGCAACTCCTATTAACGTCAAAATGACTTGGGCAGCTGCATCTTTATAACACATGCTAAGAGTTTACTATTTGGTGCTGATTTATGTGTAGATTTCATAAGCCTGTACCTTTGGTTATTTTCACCAGGTCTACTTCAATTTATTTTCACCTTACAACCACGTTTAATAACAGTTTTACACTATTACTTACTGAACTTCCCTGCTATAGCTGTTTGTATTTGGAAAAAAAGATGAAGGATGAAGATATGGTCTCTGCCCCAAGGAGCCTATAATTAAAACAAGACCAGCATTATAGAAACGTATATACTAGTTGGCCAGTAACTGGATGGTCTGTTTAGTTTTGTTTTGACGTACTGTACGAAGCAGTATCTAACAGATGTTGGGAAATTAGCTCTCTGAGCTTCTCATATAAACATACAGCAGAAATGCATGTGTATGAAATAATTTCATCATTGAATGTGGGTATTAATGACAGCAGGCATTTTTAAATGTTTGTGCCTATTCTACTGCACTTTCAGTCCTCCTTGCCAAAAAATATAGAAACTTCTCAAGAGAAAGCTAAGTGACTGTTATTGCAATGCTTCCTAGTGCTGCACTGATCATTGTCTCACATGAAAGACATTGCCTTGCACAAGCCCAGCAGTGAAGGAAAAAAAAAAATTAAAAAAAGGAAGAAAAGTGTTGATGGTTTCATTACATACACAATGTTGACCCAAAAAAAACCCTCAGAACCAAAATGGGAGGAGTCTCCCTTGGTTTTTGTGGCAAACTGTCCCTCTCATTATAAGTAATGCTAACCTATCATGCACATCATGTCATTGACATTATTATGGCTGCTCCTATCTCTCCTGAAATAACACAGGTCCAGTGAGGTGACAGATCTTTCCACTCCTCCTCTTAACCAGGGGAATGCAGTATTGAGGATTAGATCCCCTTTTACTGCTTCCAGGATGAAATCAAACCAGCATGAAGAGGGTAGCTAGTAAACCGTGGCTTGCTCCTCTCTCTACTGTATACAGGCAAGGAAGTAAGGCAGGTCAGGCAGAGAATGCAGGCAAGACCTGGGACAAAGCTTAGAACAGAATTAGAAGGAATGTGTCCCACACACCAAGTACCATAGAGATTTCCTAACTTCTGCATGTATTTAATGTATTTCGCATTTCTTGTCTTTATTTTTATTTTACGGCCCCCCCTTAGTTTTCACACGTTAAAAAAATCTTAAGTGTTTCTAAAGCAACAGCTATGGTTTTAAAAGAACATTTCATACACAAAAATTACAACAGATGTGCAATATTAGTTTAGGGTGAGTGGGCACACATGTTATCAAAATCCCACTCTCACCTGCCAACTCCACCAGAATTTCCAGTGCTTGGATATGTTCTTCCAGTACTGTGTGGACTGTCTTACTGTAATGCTCTCTGTGTTGGTTTTTTTTCTCAAATGTTTTATCCAGTTACTAAACCTGCAGATGGTCTTCTCCTTTGATCAGCTGTCTGAGCTAAAACAATACTTCATCAATCACTGAAAAGAGAAGCAGCCTCTGAAGATACTGATGTGATTAGCGTAAGGGACCAGGGACATGCGCCGAGTGCTAGAAGAGCACTTCATAACCACAGCAAATCAGTAAGTTTGGGCAAGATGACATAGCAGAGGAGAAGAGAAGTGATGTGATGTGAAATACGAGTTGGGGAAGCATGAAAAAGAGAGGGAAGTGAAAAGGCAGATTTAAAACTGGATTTTCATTTTCCAGTGTCAACAATGTGTGAGTTAACTAGTCAGCTTTTCTGACTCTTTGACTTCTCCATACCTTTACTGTAGTATTGTGCTGCTAACACGTCCGCCCAGCAAACCCTGCAGGTGTGGATTCTCTCTGTGCCTCAGGCCTATGAAAAGCTGTATTAGTACAGCATTAAATCTGAACTAATGCAGCCTGTCCCTCAGCAAGGACTAATAGCTCAGGATCAGCTTCATGCTAACAGCTTTTGAGCTGCCTTGGATGGAGGCGAAATGAGTTTTATCTTCCCACAATGTACTTTGTAGAGCTATCCAAATTGGAAGAAGCATTAAAAGCTTTCTTAATACATTATTTTTGCTTTTCACTGGTATATGGCAAAGTGCTTTGCAAATGAGGCAAGCGTCACTGTCCATATTTCATGATATGCGATACTAGGACAAGCAAAATACAGTGCCTGCTCTTAGCTACACAGTGGCCAGTTCTGAAGGATGGTTCAGATCTCCATTACCCTATCTACATTTGTGACTCTATTGTGACTCTAAATGGCTGCTGCAGGGTCGTTCAGATTCTGCACAAATAATGAATTCCATAATTCTTTACATTAAATCCTGTGTTTATCAATATATGTCCATAATCATCAAATTAGAAACACTGCAGTGCATTCTACACAGCTTGACTTATTTTCCTAGTATAATACCTACAAAATCAAAGCAGAATTATGTTAGTATGCTATGAAAATGTGCAGAGTTTTAATCTCTGTAAATTTGAGTAAGTAATAATGGTGTCTCCATAAAATCATGCATCAGTTGTTGCACATCAGGTTTCAGATCTATACATAGAAAGTGAAAGAAAAAACTCTTAATTTCCTCTGAGTATGTTTTGGTTACAAATTACTTAATGTTCCAATTACTTTTAAGAAGTTGATTGCACATAGTATTCGACATTCTTCTGTCTACCTTTGTTGCTTAACTAAATTTTCCAAAAGCATCATAGAACTTTAATGACATTTAGCCTGGAATTCAAGCCTGATTTAACCTGGTTAGCTTTTGTGGCATTGTTTAAGGGACTCATTTGGATTTAAACATTTTAGGTTGTTTTACTTATGTAGCAATAATTGTGCTGTTTAGAAAAATGTGGTGCCATCATGTGGACAATATTAAGAAATGTAAAAAGTTTTTGAAAGAAAAACTAGGTAACAGATGAATATCTATATTTGGTATCACAAATCAGCTGAATGACAAATCTGTATGATATGATATAAGAAGCTATGCACAAATCTGTGGTTTTAAAACTGTATTAGGTAAGAAGAAAAACTGATAATGGAATCAGGAATTGTTAATTCAATCCTGTTTATTTTCCAGCAGCTCAGGAAGTCCTTTTCCATGAGCACAGCCTGATCAAAACATTCACAGGAGTTTCCAAGCCACTTCTAATCAGCACCTAATTCCAACATTAATACTTCTGTACTCATTTCTGCATCTGCTTGTCTCTCTGTTTTTCCCCACTTGTTTTTGTACAGCCTGCATTGCTTCTCTTCCCCCCAAAAGCACATGCGCTCACACAAACACTCCTACCCATAACATTTGCCGGCCAAGGCACTCTGCCCACACAGTTCTCATTCCTGCATGAGATCACACAAAGTGTTGTTTCAGCAATGGCTTTCTTGCATTTAACCCAGAGGAAAGAGACTTTTCCAGATTAGAAATAGCTCTCCTTAATACCAATAAAAGTCCACAATTGTCCACTACACTATGCTCGGGCAGCCCAAGTTTTTCTAGTTTAACACCTACAAAACCAAAGCAGAATTATGTCAATCTATTGTGAAAATGTGTAGAATTTTAATCTCTCTAAACTGGAGTAAGAACGCTGCCTCTATAAAAATGTGCATTATTTGCCACACATCAGGTTTCGTATATATACATAGTAAATGAAACAAAAACTTTCTAATGATGATTTCCTTTATAATACTCTCTCTATAACAGACCTGTGAAGGTTTGCACATGAGAAGCGTGATCCAAAAACTGTTCTCCGTGATACACTCCCCCAAAGCAAACCTGCGTGGCACAGAACCATAGTCTGTCTCCTGCTTGGACACCCTGTATGCCAAGTGTTATTTAGCCAATTCTACAGTCTGTTGATTTAATTTATATCGAGTAAAGGCAGCAACTTGCAATTCCAGCCTAGTGGGTTTGACACAGTCTATCTGGGATAGAGCTTGAAGACCTGTTTGGATCAGTCCCTTCTTTTGTGAAAGTTTAGTCCTTTTGCTCTGGTAAAGTTTAAAAAATTTTATTTGACCTTTACAAACATTGAAGATCCTTGGAATGCCTTTTAGAACAGAGATTTTTTGTGTTATTTTACTTAGAATTTCACTTTCTTTGTGCAGAAAGAGTCAGCTCTTGGGGTACATTAAGAAATGGAATATGTATATGTGTGACTTTACTAAATAGATATAATGGAATGTCATACATTCAGAAGATTCTCTGTGATGCTCTTTCAGCTTCCATATAAAGACAGAGGTAACTCTACAAAGTAATGACATCTGTTTTCCACGTCTTTGCATCTCTTGCTTCATTGATTTTGTCAAAGACAATGTGAGTTCTGGCCAAAATTTTTACCATTCTTGGGCCATTTTTTTCATGTGGATTCTCTGATGTCTAATTAGGTATAAACCTAGACTAAAATCTTTTTCTTACTGGGTAAGCTTACAGTGTCTCTTATTCTTTTTCTACTTTGACATTTATTTTCATGAAACTTGTGGGGGCTTAATTTACTTTAACAACTTCACCTTGCTGTCAAACTTGGTAGAAATTATTATGGATTGAAAAATTCTGTGTGTAGGAGGCAAATGGAACATGGTGATACATGGAAAAGGCTGACAGAAGTCTCAAGTCTGTATCACTGTACTCTAGTTCTTGCTTACTTGGCATTTAAATGTTTAGAATACATGGACAGAAAAACTTTAACTAAATTTATACCTTTTTTAATTTATTCCCATAAATTGGAAGCCAATTTCAGATAAAGATCTCACTTGTGATTTTTTTAATAATTAGCAATATTGCAGTGTAAAGAGTGTGGAACAAGCTCGACAACCAACTTTCTTTCAAATGAACTTGAAATGTCAAAATATCCCATGACAGCTTGCATGAATTTGGTTTTCAGTGTTTTGGAAACCACATTCACACTGTTTTGTTTTTGGAAGAACTGTTTAAGTGTTCTGAAAGCCAAGAGTTTAGTGAAAATATATTAGATTTTCTGGATTCTGACATCTGTTGCCATTGATGTAGGTGCAAGTGGGAATATGAACCCTTCCTCGTTCATGAATTTTGATCATGGTTCATCAAATTTTATTAGTTTTTGCCCATATGTATGTATATTTTTTCCAGCTTTAATGATTTTATGATTCTGTATTTGTATAACCTTGATGAATTAATGAGATTATGCAATATTACTAATGGTAGACTTTCATTTTTAAAACAAATGTCCCTAAAATGAAAATCTGAACAGAAAAAAAAACAAAACAAGAATCAGAATGTCATCAATCTGCTGTAGCCTGGGATTTTTATATTCTATGTCTCTTCACAAAACTCATTCTTTCTGATCCCCCCTGGTTGAGGGCTGGGTCTATCAACCATTGTACTGTTCTCGTCACTGGTATTTCCTGTAACTATTTCCCAGTAATTTTTGTCCTCTTCAGCTTTATGGGAGTCCAGGTAAGTGTGACAATTTACTTCATATTCTTTTCCAAAATAAGACCTGTAAAATCAAAGAAAACAAGATGGGCAGGGAGAAATAATATAAAAACAAATTCAGCAAATCTGCATTGTTTGTGAATCGTTCAGGGTTTTCTCATGTTTCTTTTGGCTTATTCAGAAATATCACCATGCACTTTCAACCACCAGACCTTTACAAGAAACACAATAGCCCCCTTTGCTTCCTATGAATAATTTGAAATCAAAGGGAAATGCTGCCTTTCTAGGTTCAGAGCAAAAGCAGTCCCATCAGTATAAAGCACTGATACACCCACCTCAGTATTGTACAAGCTGGTTAGGTTCTTATCACCATTCATATCACCACTTCTCTCTGACTGAAGGCAACTCTGGCTACTTAATAACTTTCAACCTCAAATTTTCAGACCTTTTTTCATCCTCAAAAAAAATTATACAAATCCTTAGTCAGATATTACTCCGAATTTTTAATTGGTGTACTCCTTAACTCATTAGCTCCTTAATCGATATTAATTTAATGCATGTGTATTAACTTGAATTTCTGGATTAACTTCAATTTGTTGAGAGATTGATTCATATGCACATAAGCCGTATGGAGTTTTATGTAGTGTTTGTATTTAGTTATCTTATTCCTTATGCTTCTTAGTGTACCATTTTTTTCTTAAAAAAAACCCCAAACAACTGTAATTGTTCAAGATATTCAGAGGGAGAACCAACAAGAAATTAGAGAAGGCTAGAAGGATGATATGATACGACATGATATGAATTAAAAATAAAAAATAAAAAAGCAAATAAGCCTGAGGTGAGTGTCCGTAGCACCACAGTGGCACACGTTACAGCCCAGAAATAAAATTAGGGAAAGCAAAATGTTCATTTTGCATACTTTTCCATTTCTTCCATGCATTCCTAAAGCATCTATGTTGCAGTAATTTTTGATGTTGGCACATCATTATGCTCATCCCTGCCAGTTATAAGTTATTCTTACCTTATCCAAAAGTTTCTTGGAACAGCTAAGCTCCGATTAGTATGGCAATGAGTAATAATAATTTTACAATTTGCCTGGAAATAAAAAAAACAAAGGGGAAAATACCACACTTGACAGACTTTTTAAACTATTCTTATTCAAATTAAATGCTTTTAGTTACTGGTTAGTGTAATCCCTTTGTATCTGTATCACTCTGATACTGTTGTACATTTATAGTGAGATATTTTACATCGGATCAGTTCTCAAAACAACTGTCTTAATAGCTCAGATCAGCCAAACGCTTAGACCTCAGGTCAGACACATCCTGTCCAATACATTCCATTCCACTCCTTTGTGCTGAGAACTTAAAAAAAAAAAAAAAGAAAAAAGAAAATAAAAGCAAATAACAAAGCAATTCCAGTGACCTGTGCCATCAAGGTAATTCCTCTTATGGTTGATATTTGTCATGTGAGAGATCCAAGTGGTATGGGGGGACAGCCTAGAAATGGACCTTCATATTTAAACAATTTTCAAGTTTTTTATGTGAAACAGAATTAAATTTTAGGCATGTCCCATTAAATATTACTGGGAATAAAAAAATGTTGTCTTTGACAATTACATAATTTTGACAATGTTTATTAGTGAGCTGATTCATGTAAATGAGTCACAGTTCAAGGCTATAGAGAGGAACAGTCATATTTGTGATATTTTGGTATACACCCAGCACTTTAGGGAGGCTGCAGTTATGTGGAACAGGAAAGTACAGCTTAATGTATTTACAAATGGTTAAAAAAAAACACATTTGAAAAAGCATTTGTTATTCAGAAGCCTGGGGGGGGGGGTGGGGGGGGTGTTAAATACTTTTTAAATTGGAAATAGCGACAGTAATTAGTG
>JANIJG010013350.1:0-31226 GCA_024611175.1 Megaceryle torquata | reverse complement strand
TCCAGTGTTCTACCACCCTCATGGTAAAGAACTTCTTCCTAACATCCAATCTAAATCCACTCTTTTCTAATTTAAAAGCATTGCCCCTCATCCTTTCACTCCAGGCCTTTGTAAACAGGCCCTCTCCATTGTTTTTGTAAGCTCCCTTCAGGTACTGGAAGGTGACTACTAGGTCTCCCCGGAGCCTTCTCTTCTCCAGGCTGAACAATCCCACCTCCCTCAGCCTGTCCTCGTAGGACAGGTGCTCCAGCCCCCAATCATCTTCATGGCCCTCCTCTGGACCCACTCCATCAGGTCCATGTCCTTCCTGTGATGAGGGCTCCAGACGCAGTATTCCAGGTAAGGTCTGACCAGAGCAGAGGAGAACGGCAGAATCAACTCTCTCAATCTGCTGGCCACACTTCTTTTGATGCAGACCAGGATGCAACTGGCCTTCTGGGCTGCAAGCACAAACTGTCTGCTCATGTCCAGCTTCTCGTCTGTCAGCATGTCTAACACTCCTCCATCTCCTGTGACCACACAGCAATGTAAAACAAGTGGGGCACTGTCACTTTTATCTTGTATGACACTTTTACTGAACAGGTATAGAAAAATGGAACAGATCACTCTACCACTTCTGTCCCCTTCAGTTGCCTCATCTAACTTCACAGACACCAGACGTTGCTGGGATACTTGTCTTCGGTTGTTTCTGAAATTCTTCTAATAGTCTTAATATTTAATTTTATAGTCTTTCGGCTGTTTGATTAACTTTCTCCTTTTGCCAAAGAACATCTGGTAGTTACCCAGGACGATACTGTGAATACATGATCAGAGAGAGAACTAAAAGTAATGTTTCAAGCACCACTGTGGTGAAATCATGAGCTTAGAAATGTATTAATATTTATAATTTCAAATATTTTTCCAGTGTTTTTAACCAAATATTTGAAGTAATATAAACGGCAAACAATAACTACACATGTAACTCACATAAAATTGTATTGATATTTTATGATACTACAGGCTTTTGTTGGTACACTTTTATTTTCACTAGAAATCCAGAGAGCTTTGTAACATGTAAATGACAATTTCATGCTACACTATTTATGTATTTGCTCCTAAAACCTCATAGAATAAATCTGTCATGAATATACTATTTTATACTCTACTATAGTCAAAGTTCCTCACTCTGGTCTCTGAAAACACACAGAAGCCCTGTACATAGAAGATTTAGCAATGGCTACAAGAGAAGATGCTTAAAGAAGGCCTTTGATGAGCACAAGCGACAAATTTAGCATTTAAATCCTTAATGAACTTCATCTGTTTTACTTCTCAAAAAACAGTTTAAGAGATGACTTGACCAGCAACACTGACTGCAAATTGATATATCTAGCATACAACCTACCAAAATCAGGAAATCAAGCTATAGCAAAAGTAAGTTATTAAACAAGTTCAAATCAGGCCACTTACATTTGACAGCAAAAGTAATTAACCACATTTAGTAAGAGTCTGTGTTTCTGGATGAGTTTAAATCAAGATTTAAAGATATATTGGTTACCTTTTTTTTTAAAAAAAAAAAAAAAAAGTCCTCTAATTCAATCACAGGTGCTGAAGTATAAGCAGCAATTAATGAAATAACTACAATATATGTTATGCAGGAAATCAGGCCAAATGACCATACTGGCTTTCCTTCTGGCCTCAAATCAGAAAGAACACAAAAATGTATTAGCAAATTAGATTATATTTTAGACTCATTTTCAAATGTAACCCCTTAAACTGAAAAACAAGACTTAGGCTTTAGAGATCTAACAGAAACACTATCAAATATATTGTTCGCAATATTAGAACACTAAATATGGAAACTGTAAACGCATTTTTAAAACTAATTTATTTCTTAAATGGCATCATCAAGCAAGCTATTTTATTGCTTTGAGCAGTCTCATCAACTTGCCATGAAAGACACTAAGTACGCTAAAGCCACGTAACATGGCAGTAGTCCACATTTTAACTTACCCTTAGGGACTACTTAACCTCATGTTTTACTTTTTCCAGATCAAAGCAATGGTAAGGATAACCAAGAGATGATATATATGTCATAACTATGTAAAGGTCAACAAGGTTTAAACACATTGGGTTCCACTCATAAATATTTCACTTACAGGAGTGTATATTTCATCTTTAAACTCTAAGAGTGGCATCTCAGTAGGCAGCAAATTAATCTAATTAAACATGTAACATACATGGTTCTCAAGTTGAATTTCTCCAGATATGTGCCTGAATGCCAAGGTTAAATATCAAGGAGTGGTAATAATTCTTCTCCTACCATTCCTTACATCCTTACTACATCAGTATGAGTTGTACAATGTGCCCAGTTCTGAACTTGCTTACATCACCTTGACTCAGATGATTCTGGATTCACACTAGAATACTTTAGAACCTGGCCCTATACATCTCATCCCTAACATGCAGCAATTTCATGTAGTTTATAGGACAGAAAGGGCAAACTGGTTTTATTACAGGAGAATAGGCGATCTAGACTAAGTCTAGGCAACCTACATTTCCACTTTGGTTATCTTTGAAGGAACTGGTTTTAGTGTTACTGTACACATTTGCATAATGCTAATACACCCAAAATCTTTCTTCCAAGGTGTAAAAAACAAACATACAAACAAAAGCCCAAAACGGTACTATTAATCTACGAACTTTTTTTTTTTTTTAAATAATTGAAATGAAAATGTATTTGATGTGAAAAGAAGTCATTAATGGCTACTACTCTATGGAATGACATACTTTTACAGTTCACCTATTTAGTGGCTCAAATAATCCAAGTATATCATCTTCTCTCCTGATTCTTGAAATGAAAAACACCAGAACTGAACAAGAAGCTACAAGAATCTGAGAGAATGTCATCATATAAACCATTAATATTTTCCTTACCAAAAAAGAGTGAGGTGGGAGAAGACTAAACAACAATTTCATACATTTATCTGTTTTCCAAGCTGTTGGATTAGGCAGGGCCTTTTTCCTCCAAATTGGTATGGCTTGAGTCAGATTTAAAATCAGTTCCCAGAGGAGGATGATAAATGGATTAAAGTGGAATATAAATTCCTTGTGTCACCCACTCCCTTAAACCTTGATGTCAGTAACATGGCTAATCATTCCATTATTATAAACGTCAAGTATGTTTTACATGTGCTGGAATAAGTCAATGGGCACAAGACGAAATGGAAGACTCAAGAAACTGTAATGCTATTATAAACTTCCATGCAAAAATACATAAAATATTACAGTGTTCACCCATTAGTATTTTGTATTCTTATTTTATTATTTGTACACTGCATCCCTGACTACAAGAGATCAACCAGGGTATCTATTGCGCTACACATACTTTGCTTGCCCTTAATGGTACTACTTCTGTGAGCTAGCATAACAGACTGTGTAACGGCAGAACGTATAAAGGCAGAATGCAAACTTTCAGTGTGAATTTTCTTCAGTAGTTAATTTGAGAAATATTACACAGTAATCTTGCTTAGAAAACGTGATAATTTTTATACTACTCAGCAAAATGAAATGCCCCAGCTGAAGTAATGTTTGCACTAGATTTTAAGAAAGATATTGCAAAGTATAGAGAGAAAAAAAAAAAAAAAGACAACTGTTTCAGAAAAATGACTCACAAGAAATGATTCAAAGAAGCAGGCTTGTGTACAATACCAAACAAAAATGAGAGAAGTGGATCAGCATTACAATAATCCTGAAACAAGTAGAAAAAACAGTGATTTATCATTATCCCCTTTCTTCAAAGTATACAAAGGAAAGTGGTTTCATTTGCAATCTGCAGGCTTGGAATTAAATAAAATACTGGAACATGTTACCAATAGAGACTGTAAAAACCTCATTATGGAAGTCTACAATAACAAATCAGAAATATTCCATTATGAGACAGTTCAGTTATATTCAATACTGTCAAATGTCTGATCTGGTTGAGTACATGATCTCTTGAGTTTAGCTGCATTCCACATTTCTATGATTCTGTAGTAAAAGTTATTAAAAAAAAATTATAATTCCATAATGGTGAAAATAATTGGTATGTAATGAGAGGTGAGAATCCTTGAGCAATAAAGAATTAAGCATTTTAGAAGAACAGTGAAAGAAACCTCAGCTATTCAATACACTTTGCTATGAACAAGGTGACAGTAGAAATTTCACTGCTAGCAGAAAAAAAATAATCACCCTTAGTCTACTTCTGTGCCCTTCCCCAAATCTTATATAATCTAAAAAAATACAAAATTCCCTAAAAATGCTTATATGCTTAAGAGTTCCAGACTACACATAATAAGGTCTTAATTTTCAGGTTGGCTAATCATACACATCTCCCATTGAAGTCAAAGAGCCTTGGTGAGTCACCACAAGCTATACAAGGAAACCTTTACTGGTTTATTTTCTTTGTGTGGGAGTAGGAGGAGGTGGACAGAAAAAAGACCCAAACTACCACAACTGCACACAATTCTATAAATTTAAGTTTCTGTTGCCAGTTGTTAGGCACTGGATAAATCAACAAGTCAGTGAGTTAACACTGATCTCTTATGTCTTTCACAATCTATGCTTAGGCAGAATTTCTTCCTCTTTCTCGTTAGAAAGCAATAAAGCACAATACTGGAGCTAGTTTTAGCCTTTCTATTTGAGATACTTCTGGCCATGAGGAAAGAGAAACAGACAAGCTAGTCAGATACTCTGAGGTATTATGTTTCCCTGAAGTAAATAAAATCAACTTAGGCAACTCAGCAAAGCCTTGTTATATCACAATAATGCTTCGGAATTATATTGCAAAGTTACAATATTTTGCTAATTAGCAAAATTAAATAAATGAAGAGTGTAAACAATACAGTCTGTCACAAAATGTAATTTTTATTTCACTAGAATAGTTGTATTTTAAGTGGGTTAATTTTGGTTTAATATATTTACATATTGCAACATTACTGTTCCACTGTCAAACACTGAGAAACTTGGAAATTATACTATCCATTTTGGTGTAGAACTTTGATTCAGTCCTCCTGTTTATCGGTATTAAAAAGCAGTTCTTAATTTCTATTTTTTCCCTCCTTTCCCTTACTTGGGTAGGAAACAGTGCACCTCTTCAGTACTTCTTTTTAACCTTTAAATTCAGCATTTCACCTTACTGATTCTTTACTGCATGCTGTCCATGTCACACATACTAAGAATAGTCTTACTAATTTGAATATACATTCTTCATTGAAGTTCATTACCATAGTAGCCAATTGCATAAGTACTAGCCTGAAGGTAAATATTAGCAAATGTATTTCCAAAGCATCTTCTCCTCTGTCACGTATATTTTTATATACTATTATGTGCATATATATTTATTTTTTCATTCAAATATATGTGCATGAGAAAAATTAAGTTTCAAAGATTTAAGCCAAAACTGTTCACCGATTTGGGCTCTCCAGTGTAATACATCTAGGACCTGATTTTTCAGATCATGCTCAGTACTCTGTATATTCAAGGTACAACTTCCATTCAATTTAGTTCTATTGATCATGCGTAGCATTTAGTGCAATGATGCTCTCAAATGTAAATTCTTAGCAGAACATAGGCGGGATAATCATATTGCTTAATGGTTGGCACCTAATTTAGATGTCTAATTTGTTAGGTTAATACCCCAAGGCTCTGCTACTGTCAACAGAAAGAGGTAGTCTCTTGCGATACATACCTATTTCTTCCCATGTGCTGGCACCTACATTTATAAGGTTGTTCAATAAGTTGGATTCTCAAGTTGATTTAGCTGAAAGATAATCTTTTCAGAGGGTTTTTTTTTGCATGGGAAGTTTTCAGCTGGATCAGCCGATGTGTCTGACCGTGTACGCACAGAGTCAGCAGTAGCTGTAATTCAAGTGCATAGGTATTACTCTGAAGCTGGCCAGAGAAGATTCGGATGATCTTTTTAGCCAGCAGGTTATGGCACCTATGTAATTAAATTAGATGGCTGGCACAGAGGAACATGAAAGTTGCATCAAAAAAAATCCACATGGAAAGAAAATTCCATCAATTAACTTCTAAGCTTACATAAAAAATTTGTAACAGAGGCAAGGAGAGAATCCATACTTCCTGGGCAGCACTCAAATCATCTTAACACTTCAATTTTCTTTCTATAGTTCCTGCTTCCATCACCCAGTATATATTGCAAATTCTGCAACAAGTGGGGCAGAGGTCCTACAGAAAACAATCCAATTCATTACACAATTACAGTGGTTTCTCTGTACAGTGAATGAAGCTGAAACCCTTGGGGAAAAAGCAGTAGGCAGTAGTTAATGATATTTTAACACATGTAGACAAAGAGAGCAAATTAACTTCAAATAATTGATTTTGAACTCAGAAAGGTATTTTCATATAGGTTTCTAGATCTGACTCCTGAAAGCTTAAAAAGGCAAATATGAACTCCAGAAATTTCATCATGTGGAACTACAATGGAATCAAGTGGAAGGGTTAGAACACTTAGGAAGATGTTACCATCTTACTTACAGAAACTGATTTTAAATAACTCATAATTTTCAAAAATCTTCCACAGCTTGTTTCAGAAAATAAATAAATGTGCAGCTTAGAACCATAAAAGTGGTCCAAGTCCATTAAAATGGATAGATTTTCAATTGACCGTAGACAAGACCCCATGCATATAAAGCAGTGTTTTCAAAACACTGCATGAATGCAGACTTTTTTTTTTTTTTTTTTAATTACTTCAACAAGCAAACAAGTATTTTAAAGAAAGATACTGGGTATACTAATAGTATAGAATACTAGATTAATTTACATCAATGACTTCTGTGATTATGAGGTGCAAATCTGAAGACAGAGAAGGAAAATGATGCCTGCTTGCCTTTGAAAATTGGTATTGTGCTATGTATAATCATTCTATTGTTGTCAACGATCTTCACTATGTTGTGGTATCAAGCAATCCCATCAATATTTTTAGGAAAGAAACGGAAACTTACGGTGCCTTAGCATCGTGTGAATTGGCAAAACAGTTAATGTTTAACAGTGATGTATAGACCAACTGTTCCTTCTTTTATTTGTTTGTTTAACACATACTGAAGATATCATGGTTTGTTTCACAATACAATCACTTTTAGAAAGTACATTAAAACCGATGGATATAAATTAGATCATAAATTGAGTGTTCTCCTTGTTTATGAGGTAACAACTGTATTCTGTAGAGGTGTTTATTAGACCTGTTACAGATACAGTTGCTACCAAGTCAAAGCATGCTCAGGTTTGTCTTACAATACAAACGTGTCCAATAAGGAGAACTGAATTTCACAACAATAAAACAAAACAACAACAACAACAAGAATCACACAAAATATATCAAAAGACTAACAAATATTTGTAAAACATGTTCACCAAACTGAACAATATGGGACTACTACAAGCATTAGAAAATTTTAATAAGCGCTCCAATCAAATGAGCAAATGAGATTCTAGTCTTACTGTAGTTCCCAATGCTAACATCTACAATCAATAGACTGGAAAATATATAGGCCTGTTAGCAGTATTTGCATTAGTTTTTTTACAGAAAGCAACAGAGACCAGAGATTGTGTCTATGAAGAAATGGGGAGGTAAAGTAAAAAGACAGCTGTAATATTATAAAAATCAAATCAAAATTTGCACTTTGTGCATGAATTGATTCCTCATAGTATCATACTATAATTACCTAGTCTCAAAACATAGTGGTTTTAAGCTCTGTGGAGAATAACAAATGGTATTTTCACTCTGAACTTGGCCGTAAATCACACTATGCTGCTTCTTAAGGTAATGGGAGACACCTACTAATATCACAGTTAAACTATCAACCAACGGAAAATAAAAAACAGACTACGGGCCCACTACCTACCATCCTGTACCATCTGTGGCCAAGACTACCTGAAAGGAATTACATTTATTACTGGAAGCCCTCTCCCACATGTTTTGCTCTGTCCCCTTTCTTTATTTTCCCCCTATAGCTTGCATGTCCTCTTCATTTTTTCCCCTTCATTTGTGATTCCCAATCATTTGTTTTCCATATAGTTTTTCTCATTAGTCCTCTGTCTTTCTTGAAAGGAAACATAGTTTATATAGTAGATGGACTGGAACTGAACCCCAAAGCAAAAATCAAGAGCAGCTGCCACAAGCAGATACTAAGGAAACAATACAAGAATAAAGCAAGCACATAGTTACTTCCTGACAAGGTTCCCCCAGAATCAAGCCATTTGCAGCTGAGACACACTGAGCCAAAGGTAAATTTGAGTTTTTCATGATTTTTTTTCTTATGTATTTTGTCCGGTTGCTTACTGAACTTATGCAAACTTGCACCATCTACAACATCTTACAATATAGACCTCCCCATGTTAATTACATATGGTCTGATGTTTGGTTTATGTAGTAGAACTGTAATGGCAGTTTGATTGCTGGGGAAAAAGTAATTAATGAACTCTTTCTGCTAGAAGCATCTCATTTTTTCCTCATTGTATTTTGAGTGGTTCACTGGAATAGTTCTATATTAACTACTTTAGGCAGAAAGTGGCTTATACATTGCATATGGAACTTCTTGCCTATATTTTGCATTTTACCGTGAAAAATTCTTTGCAAAGAAAAGTAGCAGTATGTATCTTCAAGGGCTGTTGCCTCCTTGGTTTCAGTGAACCTTCAGGCTAGAAGGTAATTTACTTTTTTTAAAAGTAATTTTGAAATCTACAAAATCTTGTTCTAGTAGGAGACTTTACAAAACATATCTTAATACATACATTGGCTATTTGTGATTTGGTCCATAAACCAATATCTTTATACTGCAGTTCTAATCTATTTCACTTCTGTGCACTGTAGACTGAAGTGCCATTTGATTTATAAAAAATAAAATAAAATCAAGAACATGCACTAGTCAACAAGTGAAATGAACAAAGATAGAAATTACAGATAGTAACATTACGGTTTTTAAAAACACTTTCACTGGAAGTTCTCACAAGAAAGACAGCTTTTTTTTTAAAGAATCATTAGTGATTGTTTCTAAAGGAGCAATAGGAGAACCATTTAATTTTTTTTTTTTAAACCTATTTCAAACATAAGTCATAATTCTCATCTTTGGAAACACAGGGAAAATGACCCACCTATGGCCTAAGAAAATAATATCCTTATTGGCCTTTAAAGTGGGTATCAACTTGAAAGGAACCCCCTCTTCCCTCCCAAACACATATATCTTCTAATATTGAGGATACTACTTGATAAAGGTAAAGAAAATTAAGTATCTTTACATTAAGTAATACTCTTCTTTAAAAAAAATGCTCTTTTTTCAATTTCACTTACTATTTTTTGGTCTCTGAGCAAGGAATGGAATCTCTAATTTGGCTTAGCTTCATTGTATTTTATTTTACTGTCAGGCAATGAGTTTCAAACATTTATATTTAGGCCATAGTATCAGAAATATCTATTCCCAGGAAGGCTCCTGATTCCAAACAACGCTCACTAAAATCCATGAAGGATCACGGGATAGAGGGTTCATCGGGCATTGTCAATCACTCAGAAACCAGTCTCACAAATATTCCTGAATTACTGACCCTGCTGACACACCCATGCTATTTATTTTTCTTTGAAGTACTTGTACTCTTGGAAAAACTTTGTAAAGTTTCTAGCTAAGATGCAGAAAAAAACCCCTTAAAATAGGATCCTAAGCTTTCAAGACAGAAAGCAAGTGAACCTAAAATCTTAAAAAAAAAAAAAAAAACAAACCAAAAAAACCCCAAATTCTTAAAAAAGTTCTTGATTTAAAAGAAATTTTGGTAAATAGTTAATTAATGTGATTAAACTGAAATTAAAAGGAATATTTATATTTCCCAGTCAAACATATGGTTCTCAGAATCACAGAATGGTAGCGGTTGGAAGGGATGTCTGGAGATCATTTAGTCCAACCCTCCTGCTAAAGCAGTTTCACCCAGAACAGGTTGCACAAGAATGCAACCAGAGGGGTTTTGAGTCTCCAGAGAAGGCGACTCCACAAGCTCCCTGGGCAGCCTGTTCCAGTGCTCCATCACCGTAAATATTTTCCTTATGTTTAGGTGGTACTCCCTGTGTTCTAGTTTGTGCCCATTACCCCTTGATCTGTCACTGGGCACCACTGAACAGAGCCTGGCCCCATCCTCTTGACACCTGCCATTTAGATATTGACAAGCATCAATAAGATCCCCTCTCAGTCTTCTCCAAGCTAAACAGACTTGGGTCTCTCAACCTTTCCTTGTAAGAGAGATGCTCCAGTCTCCTGATCATCTTTGCAGCCCTCCACTGGACTCTCTCCAGTAGCTCCTTATTTCTCTTGAACCAGAGAGCCCAGAACTGGGCACAATACTCCAGGCCTCAACAGGTCAGAGTAGAAAGGAAGGAGAACTTCCCTTGACCTCCTGGCCTCACTGTTCTTAATGCACAAGATAGCATTGGCCTTCATGGGGACAAGGGCTCACTTCTGGCTCAGTAAACCTGTTGTCCACCAGGACTCCCAGGTCCTTCTTCATAAACTCTAGTTTTGAGATGTTTCTGAAAGGGTGTACCTATCCTCCAAGTTATCATTAAAAATACCTGGTACAGAAACTAAGGCTTGCAACAACATATGACTGATGTAAAAATGTTATTTAACAGCGTCATTTCCTAAGTATGACACCTAACGAACTTTGCAGTAAATTTAAGCACAAACCTGGTTTTCTTCTAAAATGTCAGAGGAAGATACTCCTGCATGCACAAGCAACACTGCAGGCCAGTAACGTGGGCCCTGTCAGAATCCACAGCCTCTCTACTTCAGTATTTCTTTTTTCTTTAAACCGGGAGAAACAGTGATTTCAAAGTGACTTTTGGATAGGGCCTTGAAAATTCTGTAACACAGCGGGGCTTACACACCCCGCCTCCTCGCAGGCGCTACCGGACACAACAGAGGCAGGCACAAGGGGCCAGGGGCCGACCTGCTCCTGCGCTCCTTGGTCTCCTCAGCCCTTGGGCACCCGCGGCCGGCAGTGGCAGAACGCTGAAGGCCCCGCCAGCTCCTTCCGCCCTCGCAGACATTTTTCAAGCAAAGAGCAGCTTGTCGGGCACAAAAGCGGCACGTCGTCAGCCGGGAGGCGGCCGGAGTCCGAAGCAGGTCGCCTGCGGGAGAAACGCGAGGGCGGCAGTACCGTCAGCGAAGCGCCACTTCCGCGCGGGACACTGCGGCTCCCAGGCGGCGCGCGCTCTCCTCCCTCCTGCGCGGCTGCGCAGAGTCGAGCGCCGCGGGATGGCGGCGCCTCCGCCTCCGCACCGCCCCAGCCGGGCCGCGGGGCGGAGCTGCGGAAAGCTGCCCCTGCGGCAGCCCCTGTCTGCCTCCCTCCCGGCCTTGGAGCAAAGCGCGCCCCAGGGTCGCTGCGACCCCCGACCCACTCCATCACAGCCTTTCTGCCTCTCGGTGCCCTGCGCGGCCACAGTGTCGGGGCCCGGAGCGGCGCATCCTGCTCGCTTCCTGGCCTCTGCTGCTGCTGCCGCGCAGGCCCGGCCCCGCGGGGTTGGGCGGTGCGAGGCATGAAGCTGACTAAAGCCCAGTACGATGAAATAGCCCAGTTCCTGGGGCACGTGCAGCCCACCCGGCAAAGCCTGAGGAAGCTGAAGGAGAAGTTCCCTAGGTAAGTGCTCCCTGCCCTGCGGGGCCGCTGCCCGTCCCGGGGCGGACGGCACGGACACCGGCCTGCGAGCTGGCTGCGGGCAGACGAGCGTGCGACTCAGGGGCCGCTCCACCAGCTCCAGCCAGTAGCCCCAGTTCCAGCCCCCACACAAGTACAAAGTCACTTAGACACGCACACGGTCATCGACGGCAAGCGACGGCTCTCTGAAGCTACTACTTCTCACACTCTGTGACCTGAGAAGTTGGCACAAGATAGAGTGCTTCCCCGCCCCCGCCACGTGTCCAAATAAAAACACTCAGGCCCCTTCGTGAGGCTCTTAAGCACCAATTAGATGTTATATGAATGAAGCCTTAAGGCTTAGGCCGTTCCTCCGTGGTTGAGACCAAGGGTGGAATCCAGCCTGGGATACCACTGCTCCTGTGGCTTAGGGAGAAGGAGCTTTCCAGATGCATAACTCTTTTTATGTGGTGCTGCTCTGTAGTTGAAGGCTGAAAGTGGCGTCATCTTATTATATGTGAGCATTCAACTGTTTCCTCACCTGAGCTATGCTCAGAATTTTCAGACATTTGCAAATGACCATAGGCTCAAATGGAAAGGAATACGTGACAGGATGTGCACCATGCACTGATCTTCACTGCCAAAATTTGCTTACTACTAAAAACAGAGTTGTAAAGGACTTGTCGCAGTGTTTTTTTACATGTTTTGGGGAAGCATTGCTAGTGCTGAATTGGACAGGAAACTAAATCGGGTTCTATGGGGAGAGGAGTGGTGCTGTCTCTAAAATCACCATAAATATTAGAGAAAACTGTAGGTTTTTAAGTGCTGCACCTACTCTGGTGAGAGAAATAAGTAAATTAAAAAATCGTTCCCATACATCCTTAGCAACCCTTGCTAGTTTTACCACAAGTGTGTCTGAGGAAAACTAACTGAAGTTGTGTGTAACTTACTGTAAGTGGGTAAAGAACCAACATTAAATTAGGCTTTTAAACTGTCCAGTGAATTCTTTTCCTTTTCAGGAAAGTGTGTAATGTGTTAAAAGTCTAGCTGAGGGAATAGCCCTGTTACAGAGAAGTGGTGATGCTAAAGCAATGTGGTTGGTTTATTGAGTTGCATTGTTGGGAGCCCAGCTCACCTTGCACAGTGCTTCTGCAACTTGGGAAGCCATGCGCTTTGACAGCATATGTATAAGGAGCCTAAACTTGGCTTTATCACTTGGGTGCTAATTAAATTAGAAGATAGTGTATGTATATATGTGTGCATGCACACACAAATGTTCTCTTTTTCTAGTCTCCTTATAAAGCTGTCTTGAGAGAATGTTAGAATTTGGGTTGGTTTGCCAGGTCTGTCACTAGTGTGGGAAACTGCTTCCAAGAAAGATCTGTAGGCACATGAGTGTCTGTAATGGGGAAAGTAGGTTCATCAGAAAAAGACATTTCTGCTGATACATTTTAATTCCCAGTCCACTCCTTTGATACTGCAAAAGATCCATTGACTCCTGAAAAACTATGTACTAATAATAGTGTAGAGTTATATATATTAAAAAAAATAAATAATTTTTTTTTTCTAGAGTAGCTGGCTCAGGTGTGGCAAACACTGAAAAGCACATATTAGCTATAGTATTTGCTTCCATTATTTGCTGGTTTTACATACTGTTACCTTGTTATTCACATTATGAGATAAGAAGGTCCTCTTCTTAATTCCACTTACTGGCCTCTGTTGAATTCTTCTTTCTGTGAATGGCTCAGCAAGTGATATTTCTTTGTGGTCTTTTTGTTTATTTCTCATAGCAGGGCAGATGCAGAAGACCCTCAGAGAAAAAGTTTGAAGTAGCAAAATACATTGGGCCAATCATTTTGAGATGCAATTTAAAAAAAATAAATAGTGCATTCCAAGGCCACTGCTTGCCTTAGCTTCAAGGAAGATGTATTGAAATAGAACTGTGTTATAGTGTGAAGAACAGGCAGTCTCTATAAACCATTATCTTGTAAGAGGACAGCTGCAGAGATTTGTAAACTTGTGTGCCATCTTAAGTGTGAAACGGGAGGCTTTTTCGGTGATGCGTTTTATAACTGTGGAGTAAGTTTCTTATAATCTAGAACCTGTGTCATTCTCTTCTAGGCTGAGAAGAGTTTAATTGGACTTTTTGGATGCTTTTTTCTTTATGAAAACCAAAATCAAACAAGCCCCCACCCACCCCAACTTTCTAATTCTGTCTTTTTAAGAAAATATCTCAGAATCTGTCATGGCATTTTGCAATGTGATTAAGGTGTTCATAACCAGTTTGTCAGTGTTACATGGTAACAGTTGCTGATTCAAACTGGAGAGTACTAACATCCATAATAGCTGCTTTCACCTTGCATTTTCAATCTTTCCCTGGGAAGGATCAGTATTCCACTGGTAATGCAATACATAAATTGACAGTTTTCAAGTATTTCTGGTTCCTGCTGTCTCATAGATCTTAGGAGTCTTTGGATTTAGGCATTAATCTTCTGTCTTCTTTTCTTTTCTTTTTTTTTTTTACTGTCTTGTATATTCATACCTTTCCTGTCTTTTGTGTTTCTTGAAGACTCACAGTTTATGCTCCTGATTTGTATAAAGTATCTTTCACACCATGTTATGGGCCTGTTCTTGTTCTGCAATTTCTCCCCGAGAGTAACTTGTAATTTCCATAAAACTGTTGCCACAATTTACTGTGTCTAGGTATGCTATGTAGTGGCTGCCAACATGACCCATGAATCTAAATAATTTTTTTAACAGGGTAGTTTGTTCTTTTATTGAACTACTTCAGCAGGTGAGATTGCTGCTTCAAAAGGGCGTTGCCATGTGATTTATTAATGTCAAATAGTCAAAATTAGACCATTTCTAATACTGTTTGTATCTTTATATAAGCATTGAGACTTTTTTATATTCTTTGCAATCCTGCAACATTACAGACAACATGGATTTAGTCTGCTTTGCTTAAAATGCAGTTATTTTGAAAAAATAGAAACTTAAGGATCAAATTGCTGTTCTTTTTCTGTTAGTGCTGCACTTTGTACTCCATGCCTGGAGTTACCAATGTATTTACTTATTTATTTAGTCTTAGGGTATTTGTTCCATGCTTAGTGGTTTTCTTCCTATGTGTTCATGTTTAAACAGCAGGATTTTTGGATGACCTGAGGATTATCAAAATGTAATTTTGAGCACTAATCATGATAAATCTCTTGCCAATATTGGATCACCGATACTTAGTTCCTTTGAGCTTCTTAACATATATACCAATGGACTGAAAATTCTGTGTATTTTGTGTTGTGCTCTTCTAAAGTTACCAACTTTTCTGCTTTGTTTCTCACCTGATCTTATCTACTTGCTAACAATTTGTGGTTTTCTTTGTAACTTCTGGGGTTTTTTTCTGTCTTCTCTTTAGCCATGGACTCATATTCTTCTGTGATACTATTCTTAATGAGAACTAATGTCTAAATTGGATTACCCATCGTAGGACTAGTTGTAGGAAATTAGGGTATTGCAGGAAGCTCTCTGAGAAAGTTACAGTATCTTTCTTTTCAGTGTTTGTTTCTCTCTCAAATAATTACCTTTGCCAAGTAGTATCTTGTGCATGGCAATCACTTTAGCCTTACCTATTTATGGTGACAAGATGCTTTCTCCAAATTGCTGATAGATTTATTATATGATACCAGACCTAGAAAGCATCCCAACAAGATTTTTAATTAAAATAAAAAAATAAAAAAATAAAAAATCTGCATGGTAAATTCTCACAGTGTAAATTGGCAAATATGCTCTTTATTATTTCTCATTTTTATCACTTTCTCAATGATGGTTTGTACTGAAACAAAGGCCCTAAAGAAGTTTAAATTTATGGCATCAATATTATTTCTTTTATTAGCAGATTAAAACTGAATTAACATTTTCTTCTTCTTCTTTTCCAGTGTTATTTTTGCCTCTCCTTTTGTTTTTTTGGAGTTGAGGGTAGGTAGGCCTCTTATTTTCCTCTTTCAGACAGTTTTCTTTACAAGGAAATATGTTGCTTTTTCGTGAATAATTTCATTCAGCCTTTGTGCTGTTGCTTAGATTATCAAGCAGTACTGATAAACCCAAGATGGTTTCTTTTACCTCCCTCTTTTTATTTTTATTTCTGTGTTCTGGTACCTGCTGATAATAGAACATGGAGATTGAGTCAAGGTGGAAGGAGTATTCTCTGTCCTCTGCTCTAGTGCTCCTTGGAGCTGCTGTTACCCACTGAAGAAGCTCAAGAGCAGAAGGCAGCTAGCTGTCTATGTGGATTTCAGAGTGCTAGACTTGGGACTCAAGCACAGGTATATTAGACAGGGAAAATCTTATCTATGAGCAGGCAACCTACTGGTGTGTGACACTTCAGTTGTACTCTCATCTGCCTTGAAGGGCTCTCATCATAGTAAATCTGACATAATTCTTGGAACTGCTGTTTTCTTTACTCTGCAAACCTTGATCTAGCAAATATAATTTAGAAAGTTGCCTTTGTGCCTATGAGTGCTAGAAGCATTTCTTTTACAAAAGAAGAAAGTATAAAGGCATGTTTTAAGCTCCCTCTGCTTTTCTTTATTCTCAGTACTTAACGATGAAATAAATTCATGCTCTGACTATATAAACCACCTCTTCTTGGTAGATCAGCTTATGAGAGGAAAGAAAGTGGATTTCAGTAGGCGATGCAGTGACTGGGAGGGAGATGCTAAATGGCAATTGGTCTATTTCTACCCCATCTATTTTGGAGTAGCAAATACTTTGAACTAGGTGTACTGTTTTTAAATAACCTGGACCATATATCTAGAGCAGCTATGAAAACAGTAGACTCTTTTTATTTCCTTTTTCTTGTTTTATGTTAGACTTCAGAGTAAACAAACTTTGACACTACTGTTTGTTTTTATTATATGTAGCAAAAGCCTAATATATTCTAAAATACGTTATTTACTTGAAGCTGCATTTAACCTCACATGTTAACAGATTGATAATAAGAGATTAGAAAGATCTTGTCTCATTATTTGAAAAGAAAGTTAACAATATACAAGTTTTCATAAATTACCTACAGGAAAATGTAGCATATTTAAAATAATCTTAAAATGAAATAAAAATGTACTATACAAGGAAATTATGTGAGCTCTCTGAACCCTGGGTAGGGAATGTCCTGTAAGATCTTTGATAGGCTAAACCAGAGGGTGGTACAGGTTTTCTCTTTTCACTTAAATTTCACTGAACAAGCCTTAAAGAACTTTTAACAGGTTGGATTTGGTGTATCTTGCTAATAAGTTTCTGCTTACTCTGTGACCCTACATAGGAAGGATACTAATCCCTCCCTGTAATACAAAGTGTTGCATGACAGGAATTAACTAAATCAGCACGTAACTCGGAAGAACTTTGTCTCCTCCATTATTCATTAGATTAAATGTAAGATACTTATTTAAAAAGCTAGCTATTGGTAGTGTTGGAAGCTTTCAGAGTAGAATGGGAAATAAGAGTTTTGCTCAGTTTTGGGGCTCTGCAATACCAACAGACAGGATTTAGACAGAAAATTCTTATGCTGGTATGTGTAAATTCTAGATTTTCAGAACTGGATTTGTTTGAAAACAGATGAAAATGTTCTTTTTGAGCTGTTTGTGTGTTGTTAATAAAAAGTAGATGACATGTATAAGCATGTGTCAATATGAAAGTTAATTTTAAGATAAGTCTATTGTTGTTTTCAGTTACAGTTTTTATAAGTGTAATCATCCTCTTTCTTACAAGCATTCCCACATATGTTGTCCATCCTAGCAAAATGCAAAGTTGTTTGGAAGGTTAGTCTTGACATTTTGCATGAAATATGCAACCCAAGTTAAGGTTGTACTTTCTGAATTCTTAGGTACTGATAAGTCTCTTGCTTCTCTCTTAACCTTTTACCCTTCCAATATGGGAAGTGCTACCATATGGGAGTACAATTCATTGTATAAAAAAATCACACAGAACAGGACTTACTACACTTGTGAAATTTAATTTTGGTTGAGTGAAGGGAAAGCTTATTTGGTCTTGAGGAAGTCAATTTTATATCCTTTGAAGATTTGATGGTGAAATACAATGATTGGAGAGGGCCTTTTAAAGCAGACATGGAATTTGTTCCCTGTAATTTGAAAATGCATCCGAGTCTGTTGTAGCTGGTGTTAGGTGTTCTTGTTTAATGCAGAAGAAAAGAAAGAGAAAAAAGAAGAGAGAAAGAAAGATAAAAAAGAAAAAAATACAGAGAGAAAAAAAAAAAGAAAAAGGGAGAGAAAAAAGAAAGGAAAATACAGGAAAAAAGCAAAAAGACAAAAATATAGACGAAAGGGAAAAGACAAAATGTAAGAGGAAAAAGAAAAAGGAAAATAGAGGGGAAAATGAAGGGGGGAAAGAAACAAAAAGAAAGGGAAATAAGAGAAAAAGTGAAAGCAGTAAAGGAAGAAGGGGGTGGGGCGGAGAGAAAAATAAAGAAAATCCTTTTATATGTCAAAGCTAGGGGACTTGGTCACACTGTGTATTACTGTGTTGCTTCATGAAGTCTAATCTGGTTGTACTTTTTGCCACTTCACAAATTCCCTGATTGTGATGATCAACAGTAGGATAGGAATATAAGTCTTGTGGTACTGGCTTTTTTTTATATGTATTTCATTCGAAAGCAAGCTTGGTGTCATCAGACAGACCAACAGATGTCTGTAGATTTAAGGGCCAGATTATGGTGGTTGTTAAGGAAGGATGAAGTGGAAGTTTTAACTCTGACCATATGTGCATTTTAATTGACTGGTGGATTTTAGGATACCATTATATTCATGTTGCTTGTACTTCCGGACAGTCATGATAAAAATAGTAATTCTTGATTGTATTTCAGAAACAGTTCTATACTATATCATTCTTACGAAGCCTGCAAACAAGTCGAGACAAGAGTTTTATGAGCAGAGGGGATTTGCTACATCAGAGGGGAAAATATTTTATTCATGCTTTTTTTTTTTGGACAATCATATTCTGGGCTATATTACAGTGGCACAATAAATTGCTGAATACAGTGTCTGCTGAATATGACCTCACCATGAAAAATTTGATGCATTAGAGTAGGAAAGGTTGGAATATATCAACCTTAGCTGACAAGGGACTTTGAATTTTGACCTAACACAGATGACCTTTGTGTGCAATAAAAGTGAGTTTAATCTCCAGGTCAAGGTTGAGGTGAACAGTAGGTCAATGTGGATTGGTTTGTGCTTGCTATGGCCGGATCACACCTAGCAAGAAAAGAAATCCAAGATCTTTGCATTTCAGGGTAGCCAAATGCTTATTTACCTGAAGTTTACTCATATATGTTATGCCACCTTCAAAGACCATGCTGTACTTTCAACAGCTATCTCTCCAGCGGCTGTGGACTAACTCATTTGAATCTCGATGTTTCAGAACAAGAAGAGTGAAGTATGTATATTGTGTTCCTAGAGACTATTGAATAGGTAAGCTATATAAAATTTCTCCTCTAGCATGTAGAATAAAGACTGTCAAGTATATTGCCTTGCAATGAAAAGGGAGAAATCTAGAAGATTTATTTCTTTGACAGCTAACCTGTCTTTGGAACAGCAGAAGTTTATTCCTAAGCAACTTATGCTTTTAGGAGGAACACAATTAGGAGAGCTCTGATATGTTTCACTAGGCAAATACAAAGAAAAAAGATCCTTTTGAGCACCCTCTTGCTGTAAAAGATATTTGATCAAAGAAGCTAAGTTACAAAATGTTTTGGGGTTGTCTAGGTTACATAATAAAGACATATAGATTAATTTAAATAAAAGATTGTTGTGTTTTATTGTAGTCACAAACAAAATGTCTTTTTAACTGGCTGGTGTTCCATAGTGCTGTTTTGCTAACATACTAATGGTACATGCCTTGAATACACAGAATGGTGGTAGTGGTGGTGCTGTTGGAAGGAGGGGGAAAGAGGGAGTTCTCTTTAAATCAGCCAGGGAGGAGAAAAAAAAAGTTTGAGACTAATGGAAGGAACCTCTACTCCTTTAATAGAGCCTGCAAAATATATTCTCCAGGACTGATCAGCTCTGAAGGCTCTAGAGGTTTGATGATTGGAATGGCAGGAAATCACGCTTTCAGGACATAACGAATTGACTAGGCCATCCATCATTTGTTAGCATGCGCTGAAGCACTGGGTTTGTGTGCAGAGGTCTGTGATTTAGTAAATACTTGGGAGATGAATAGAGCTTACACACAAGGGAAGATATTGCTGTCCTTCAGCAGCCTTAGACACAGATCCCTGCTGAGAAGGCCGTCTGACAGCAGCTCATCAGTAACTGGCCTGTCACAGTCAGTGATGCCCACCAGCCATCCCCAGTATATTAAATGCATTTTTAATATCTGCTTCAGTAGATTTAATGAAGAAAATTTACTTTCCATACTCTGATCACTGCTTCCTCAAGTGTTTTAAAGTATTGAATGGAGCACTTCCAAGAAAGGAACTGTGCTGATACCTGGAGGAGTTGATTGAAAATGAAAGTGAAACAGAATGCAACCAGGAGTGTTTAGTATCCAGACAATTCCCTTAAAGCAAAACAAAAATGTTTGGAAAAAGCAGTGATCTTAAAAGCAATTGACCCTCCTGCTGAGGGACCTTATGCAACTGGGCTGTACAGCAGCAGAGATGTAGGGCTGGGGAAGGTGTATGCACAGTGGTTCTGTTCACTGTGGCCAGGCTTTCCAAGAGGCATAATTACATTTAGTGTGCTTTCAGATGTCAGTACTTGAATCAGATCATCGTTCTCTCTGGCTTTCAGAATCCTGAAAGAAGGGTGGCTACAAGCAGAAAGAATGGAATGGATCACATTTTTAATAACTAACATAGATTTTGTTTTAGCTTTGGCATTTTTGCGAGGGATGCAGTTGGTGAAAATCATTGTAGCGTTTCATGGCATTACTTAGTGATGTAGGAAACAAATAATAATACACAATGGAAAATAAAACTTCTGCTATTTTTTTTAACTTAGCAGCCTCATTGAGAGCTATTCAATACTGACATTCTGCTTGTAAGGATTGTACAGATTTTTTTTTTTTTTTAACTTTGTAGCAAATGAAAAAACCTTTTGCCATCCATATATATAGATAAACTTCACGGTTTTAATTTTCTGGGAACTTTTAGGGAAAACCTCTATTTATATAAAGGCAAATGTGATGGTTCTCATTTTCTAATGAGATTCAGTGCTTACAATATTTACTTCAAGACAGCAAGACAAACAACTTGATTTTGTTGCAAACATCTGTTTGAAGCACTCGCTTCTTGAGCTTTTTTTCCCCTCAGGAATCCATTCTGTGTTCACAGAAGAAACCAAGTGCCGAATTAGACCTATAAATTTGGTTCTTGTGTGTGTCAAAACAGTAATGTATTAAATGCATATTATTATAAAAATTTAAGACTTGTCCTAAACACTTACATTTTTATAACACATGACAATATTAAATAATACATTTTCTTGTTAGCATCTGTTTGCTGTCAGTGTTGGCAGGACCTATGATTTATTGCCTAAATTAATTATTACAACCATTTTTGTCCTGATATATGCCCCATAGCTTATCACATCACTTCATAAAATAACATATATGCTTCTGCGAGAGTCATTTTTTAATTGTTTATTCCTTCAAGTTCCTGGTAAAAATATCATATCTATTTGCAATGTGAAAGTCTCAGAAGCTTGTATTATACTTTAAACTGAGTGAAATAATATTAAGGATTAATTTCTGGAAGAATATGGAGTACAGTGACAGATCCTACTAAAATTACCTTCTAAAACAGGCCTGATAGTCTATTATTACCAAAAAACCCAACAGCATTGGAAGAAGAGTGGAAAAATATTGCTCTGTTTTCTACAGATCCAGTAATGTTTAAAAGCCTTGTTCATGTATTTGTTTCACTAATTGGTACCATGCAAGTAGATTTCAAACTCCCATTGACTGGTATGGTAAGATTTCATGTTCTAACTAGTTTTCAACATGTATTTCATGGAGTCCTTGTTGTCCATGGGCTTCAAATGAAGAATTCAAAGTAAATGAACTTATTTCATTTACTTTCATTTTACTGTTTATTTAAGACTTTTGACAATAAGGCTTAAATTTGCCAAATAGGAATCTGCGCCTGTTGTGGGCAAAATGGTTTGATTTGTGGACCCCTTAGGTTAAAAACTTCTGTTTTGTCAGCAACTAAAGCATTTTTATCTATCTTGCAGTTTCTTTTCATACCTTTTTTTTTTTTTTTTTAATTCTAGTGTCCATAACATTTTGAATGTGGCAGTGATAAGAATGGGATACATTATCCCTCTCAGTGCATACGCCAGGATATTCCATAGTCTGATTGATAATGACAGTCTCATTGATTTATGCTGGAAAATTCTTGAACTTCAGTCCCCTGCTTTATACTTCTCATCTGAACAGACTGTTCAAGGAAGTGTTGCTATCCATCCAAACTGGCAAAAAAGCTTCAGGTCAGGATGCGGTGCTGAAGAGGATTTTATTTTGGGGTGAATGTCCTCTTTTTGTATATCTGTATCTAGGCATGCAAGGTCTTGCAAGCTTTTGATGGCATTGATTCCCAGGTACCTCCAGAACCTTCAGCACTGAATAACAATGTCCTAAGATAGCATACATTCTTATTCCATGGAAAGCAGAATGTCATCAAATATTTCTTTGAGTAAGACCCATGATAGCAAAGGTAGTCTCTTACGTAATGCAGCCTGTCTGAACTGTTTCAAAGCCAACATAAAAAATATGACCCAAGTACATGTAATGCTCTCTCTGTAACTGAATTAATATAAAGGGTCTTTTGGAGTTCCTCATTGTTAACTGAGGACCCGTACACCAGTAAGGACACCATTTATTTCTATTTCCATTTGTGGCTGTCTATGAGATGGCAAAACTTCTTATCAGTCCACTATTGATACTGGTAACGTCCAGTTCTTTATTGCACTTCTTCTGTGGAATGCAGATGTGTGTTATGAGGCTACAACCGGTGCAGAGTATGATAACTAATAGCCAGAGAGTGAGTGTAGGTTCCTGGAGATGAAAAGGCTGTTGAACATTAGCCATTTCCTGGATTAATATAAAATGCATGTTGTCAATGCAGCTGTCCCTCACATTTCACCACAGCTGAGCAATGTGTGTTCCTATACAAAAGCGTTATCTTGGAAACACAAAATATAAAAAGATAAAAATAACTCATAAGCTAGATTTCTGGTTCTTACAGAGCTTAAAAGGGAAGATTTGATTTGACCAATTGGCAAGTTCTCACAATAGGCCAAGCAAGTTCCATTCCAAATACATTGTTTAATGACCTAATTACAGCGAATTATCGGGCACAGGAATATGTTTTCCTTTATCCTATTATTAGAAACAGGAGTATTTAATAATTAACCAAAAAGAGAGATTGGATTACATTTTTTAATCTTATTTGTATTGTGTTCCTTTGACATCAGTGGTCTGAGAGAGAAAAAGATGGTCCTTTATGGAATAAGTGCGTGATTTCAGGATGAATATTTTTCTAGACATATCTCTTTGGTGTGTCTCCTAAGCACAGAGTTGTTTTCAAACAAATCCCATTGGTTGCCCAACAGCTATTAGCCACAGGTTTGTTGGTTACACTTTTTGTTTTAATTTACTACTTAGACACTGACCTCACCAGTGCCAGGCAGCCATTCTTACACATTATTATTTTTGTGAGTTTGAGGTTTATGGATAGAGAATTTTGTCCATTTATCTGGATGTAGATGCTTGCCATTCTGACATTTTAAATCTCAAGAATTTAAAAGTACTATTCAAATGTTTTGTCTCCTCTGTAGAAATTCATATATTTCTATGTATTCCTAGGTTTGAGTTGGTCTGTTTGTATCACATGTTAATTGTTTGCTTTAGTTGATTTTGTAATTCTTAGCTCTTCAGTCTTTTTATCAAGAACATATATATCTCTGAATGGAATCTTGCATTTTCAGGATATTTACTGAAATCACCAGCTAAAATTATGAAAACATTCAGTGGAAAGCAATATGCTTAGTTTTATATGCTTCTGCGTATTATATGCAAGTAAAATGGTATATAGACATGGAGCCATTTGTTATATTTTAGTATATAAAGCAATGTGAACTGTGTAAACCATAACCTCATAATTTTGCAAGTTCCACTTTATCATGTAGCTGTAAAAGGTAATCAAAATAAATCATAGAAGATGAAGAAACATTTTCTAGGGCTTTCTGTATGCCTTCAGAAGTGGCGCTTGATCCATGAAATTTTAGTAAGCATATTAAATAATACAATATGATGTGCAACATGTCAGGTCTGATAAATTATTTTGTATAGGACATTTATACAACATATGGTGAGCTGCTATGTGAACAGCTTAATGACTAAATTATGTTAATCTTTCTTGCCATATTTACTTTTCTTTTTTTAAAAAAAAATGGTGTTTTCAAATTTTTATTTTACTTTTTTGATCATGGTTAGATAGAAGAAAGGTGTAGGTCATCTCCAAGAAGCCGTGACAGTGATCCAAGGTTCCTCAGCTGTGCAGTGTACATAACACAGATGTTGGGAGAGTCATCTGTCAGCTATGCCTCTCCTATGGAGTTAAAGTTCTAGGGGGAAAAGAATTCGACACAGTGCTGTCACTGTTACATTTTCACAATAGAAGAGCATGCAAATATTCAACCTCCTGCTTAGCAGTAGTACCCTGTCTAATGTCTGTGCTGGTTAGAATAAAAAAATAGTGGGTGCATCTAAGGCTCATAGATCTGACAAAGGTCATGCTATGCTGGGCATTTGAATTGGAAATTGTCTGGACTTAGATTTTATAAAGCTCCCACTGTTGTCGGGGAAAATTTCAGCAGGGTTTTGCCCCTAGAGAGGCCTCTTAGGCCCTTTTCTGTCCTATGAATGAATTTATATGTGAGGGTTTCTCCTGCCTTAAAACTGTTAAGTTCATTTTGCATACATCCCCAGAGAGAAAAACTGGCAGATGCTTTTGTCTTGGAAGTGTTTAAAAGAAAACTGCAGAACAGGAACAAGGGAGAGAAGGGGCCCTGTGTGGAGTCCCAGAACATTTTGGAAATGGCCAATATGCAGTTTTCATCAGTACTAAGGCGGGGCGCAATATGGTGCCTGTAGCTCACTAGGGAATATGAATGTTGATTAAGCATACTCCCAGGCTTTGAAATCCTGAAAGCAGTGTCAGAATAATGGATGTTGAGCAAATGTCAAGCATTTGTTAATTTCTCTGTTATTTGGAGTTTATCTACCATGATCAATCAAATAAACTAGTGCTTCTCTGTTGTGGCATGTGTCATTGATATGGTGATTAGGTGGCTAGAGAGGCCTTCTGCTTTTTTTTTTTTTTTTTTTTTTTTTTAATCCAGGTAACAGATTACATATGAATAGCCATAACTTTAACTTAAAAGATTTGTTTGTGGTTGTTTTAGTGGAAAGTGGTGCATTAACAAAATATTTTGGGGTATTGAAGGAAAAAAGTATTTGCATATCTGCTGTGCTAAAAATTACGTTCATGCCATTTTGTCCATTCTTGGACTAAAAGCTTTACTATTGTGGGGAAGGAGAAATTACTTCTGAATGAAAGTTGATAGAAGAAACATTTACTTATTCTTAAAAGGAGAAGTTTGAAAACAAAGAATATCTACATCAAATTAGTATTAACTTATGGTTTAACTCCCTTCTTCCCTCTAAATCTTTTGGTTTCTATAAACTAGGTCTCAACAACCCTATTTTTGATTGGAAAAACATATTCAGATGCCCTTTAGTTAAAAGTGGAGGGGATGATTCTGACTCTTCGATAGAGTGCACACTCTTCCATTATGTCTGAGAAGTTGTTAGCTACTAACATATATGACATAAATGTAAACAGTCCAGAATATTTTTTCTTCAACTTCTCAATTTCCACTGTCTTCTGATATCATAGTTCTGCTAATATGCCACTCTTAGAAAGTTAGGCAACATTCAAAGACCTGCTATTTAAAAGTGAAGATCAACTAAAAAATAATGGGAGAAAAAGGCCCTGTGGCCCTTTCTTCTTTACCACAATATATAAAAAACTTTTAAATGGGAAAGGATAGAGTTGGGATGTTTTATATGAGGCCTTTTTGAAAGCTGCCTGGAGGATGTTAACAGTTAAATTTCACTGAATTCCAATGAAATTTAGTTACACCCTTCTCGTGGATTTTGTTGGGATTTTGGGGAGGATTTTTTTTATTTTGTTTGTGCAAAGTCTAGTCCTTATGTACTTAAAGTGAAGGCAGCAGTCTATATTTTTAGTATGTTTTTGACAACTCACAGAAATCTAGGAAGTGTCTGTGAGTCATGCCATATGACTTGATGCATGTTGAGGTCATCTTTGGTTTATTTTAACATAGGTCAAATGTTTGATGTTGAACTAGTTTTCCTTCTCCTTGGCTTCCACAGTTATTTGCCAAGGCCTCTGGGCACATTTGACCAAGACTGGTCAAGTTCTGGTGCTTAATGAAGGTGATGCTATATGGTGAACCTATTGACTGTTTACATGGGAGATCACAGAATCATCTAGGTTGGAAAAGACTTTTAAGATCCTTGAGTCCAACCATTAACCCTATTCTACCAAGTCCACCACTAAGCCATGTACCCAAAGACTGCATCTTTAAAGCTTTTAAACACATCCAGGTGGTGACTCAACCAGCTCCCTGGGCAGCCCGTTCAAATGCTTGACAAGCCTTTCAGTGAAAAAATTTTTCCTAACATCCAGTTTAAACCTTCCCAGGTGCAGCTTGAGGCCACTCCTTCTCGTTCTATCACTAGTTACTTGTGAGAAGAGACCAGCCCCCACCTGTCTGCAGGGTCCTTTCAGGTAGTTGTAGAGACCAATAAGGTCTCCCCTCGCCCTCCTTTTCTTCAGAATAAATAGCCCCATTTCCTTCAGCTACTCTTCATAAGTCTTGTTCTCCAGGCCCTTCACAAACTTACTTGCTCTTCTCTGGACCTGCTCCAGCACCTTGATGTCCTTCTTGTATTAATGTGCCCAAAACTGAACACAGTACTCGAGGTGTGGCCTCACCAATGCTGCCTACAGAGGGAAAGTCACTTCAGTCACTTTCCTGATCCTGCTTGCCATGCTATTTCTAATACAAGCCAGGATGCTGTTGACCTTCTTGGCCACCTGGGCACACTGCTGGCTCATAGTCAGCTGCGTGTCGATCAGCAACCCCAGGTCCCTCTCTGCTGGACAGATTTCCAGCCACTCTTTCTCAAAGCCTGTAGCATTGCATGGGGTTGTTGTGGCAGGACCAAGTGCAGGACCCAGCACTTGGCCTTTTTGAAGCCTGTATGATTAGCCTCAGCCCATCAATCCAGCCTGTCCAAGTCCCTCTGAAGAGCCTTCTTACCCTCAAGCAAATCAACACTCCCACCCAACTTATGTCTTCTTATCAAGATTGTTGATAAAGGTATTAAACAGAAGTGGTCCTAATACTGAGCTCTGAGAAATGCCACTTGTGACAAGCTGCCAGATAGATTTAACTGTTTGGGCCCAGCCATCCAGCCAGGGTTTTACCCAAGAGAGTATATGCCTGTCCAGATCTAGGGCAACCATTTTTTTTTGTGAGGATGCTGTGGGAAACAGTGTTGAAGGCTTTATGGAAGTCCAAGTAGACAACATCCACAGCCTTTCCCTCATTCATGAGGCAGGTCATCTTTGTCATAGAAGGAGATCAGGTTCATCAAGCAGGACCTGCCTTTCATAAACCTGTGCTGACTGGACCTGATTGGCTGGTTGTCCTGTATATGGTGTTTAATGGCACTCAAGATGATCTGCTCCATGACCTTCCCTGGCACTGAGGTCAGGCTTTCAGGTCTGTGGTTCTCCACATCCTCCTTTTGACCTTTCTTGTAGATGGGAGTCACACTTGCTGCCTTCCAGTCCACTGGACCTCCTCAATTAGCCAGGACTGCTGATAAGTGATGGAGAGAGGCTTGATGAGCACATCCGCCAACTGAATAGCTGATTCCATTCGGTTAGTGTATATAATAAGAGTTCCCTTGGAAACCCAACTTTTTCCATGGCACTGCAAGAAGCAAAACATAGACTCATTTTACAGATTTCCAGAGCAGTATAAAGAACATTAAAAAATAAATTTTTTGGAAAGAGGAGTAAGGGAAAGGCAAATGCCATGGTGGAAAAGAAGGTCAGAGAAGTTTTACAGTAGAATAACATAATACTGTGATCACCTCTTATAAGATGTTCCCTTCTTATTGCCTCCCAGTTGTAGGCAGACAGCTTTTTAAAACTGAGTGGTGGAAGACCACTAGTAAAAAGGAATAGCTAGATTTCCTTCTTAGTACATTTCTACCATCTTTGCAATAGGAAGTAAATAGTAGAATTAAATTAGTTTATTCCCTCTATGGCACAGTGAGCTATAACCCTGGGCCTGAAAGTAGACTTTGTAAATATCTACATACACAGTACAATAACTTAAGGGCAAGTACTGCACTGTTGGGTAGGTAGATAGACAAGAATGATTCAGATTTTTTTCCTTTTGTGTTCTAATTACAGGTAGCTTTAATGTTATAAACTTTTAAATTATAAACACTGTCTAGGGCTTAAGACTAAAAATCTGTAGGACATTAGCTATAAACAGATTCATTTCTTGTCTTAAATCTGTATCGTTCCCCAAACGAATTTACTTAGAACTGCTCTTCTGTATCATCCATATTTGGTAGAGCTAAAATTCTTTAAATTGTATTCTGTATGAGAAACATTAATAAGTTCCTGACTTGTTTAAGGAATTAACAATTATGATTGCGTTACTGGAAGCTATTTTTGACTTAAGGTGTTCACTTTTTACCCTGGAGATAGCTTTGCAACAGTATGTGTGCTTGACATGTGATGCATGCAAATGCTAAATACAGTAGCAGCATGAGGCAAGTGTCATTAACAGTAATTTATGTAATGAAAGCCACCTGGCTGTCTTCGTAATTAATTGCTTGTAAATAATAAATTTAAATATAATTTATAGTTTTCTAAATTTGATTATATATTTTTAGGGGCAAATTGTTTAAGAGTGTTTGGGGATTTATTTAGTTTCAAATGGGCACAGATAAGCTTTTTTCATACAGGCTAATTTTTTAATGTAAAATGAACAGTCTAATTAGTTTCAAATTGTAATTCACATATAAAAATAGTTTTCCAAAATTAAATTTAAACATCTGGTTTATACAGGACAATATATAGGTTTGAAGAACAAAAAGTATAAAGGAGAATGATTTTCCACTTTCTTCACAGTCAGGAAATCTAAGATTTGAGCCTGAAAAACTTCTCTTGACAAGATATTCTATAATCTGATTATTTTCCTGATGGGAAGGGGAAGTAGCATGATACAGTTATCAAAAAAGACTGAGGAAGAGGTACACAAAATGAATATATCAAATATTTCTTTCCAGTAATAGCGTATTAAGTGAATGATTTTCCAGTGTATGGACCTTGGCCCTATCAGGAGGGCAGATAGAAATTATGAGGGACAAATCCCTGGTTTAAATTGTAGCTTCTTTGCCTTAACTGCTTATTGAGGTTCATTGCAGTTGCAGCCAAGGAGCATCTTTCTTTGCACAGCCATTATATGATAAGTACAAATTTTGTGTATTTTGTCTAATGGTTCAACATTTAGATTGAAGTACTAAGAGAAAGAGTTCAAACTTGCAAACATTTTTTGTATAATCTTAACCAAAGTAGAATGAAATAAAGTGTGGATGATGTACAGTTAAGTGAAAACAAGGAATTTTTTTTTTCTCAGCCTCTGGTATGCTGCCCTATGCCTCTGCTTTGGGATGTATTTACTGATTCTTTCCTGGATATTAAGGAACTTCTTGCTAAGAAACTTGGAGTAGTGGTATCAGGGAAAGGGACGTATCAAATCATCTGCTAATGTTAGCTTTGCTTTTTTTATTTAGTTTTTTGAGAAATTTTGTTGGTAGAGTTAAAGGATAATTTGGGAGTATACCAGATGATGGAGATGTGGAAGACAAATAGTATGATTTTTGAGGTGTATGTGGGAGGTAAACCCTGTTTAACTCCTATCAGTTTCTTTTGTTAATAGATTCCCTAACTAGAGATCAAAGGGTACCAGAGAAGTCTGATTATGTATAAGGTGAAAAGATTCAATAGTCATTTAAGCCTGATATTAGAATATTTGAGTTTTAATTTCATGTTTTAGCACTGACATTGTATTTTCAAAGCCTATGTTGTGAATATATTTTGATTCTGTATTGCATCTGAAAATATTCTTCAGGTTGAAAATTGAACCTTAAAAAATGTTTTTGTGTTTTTATGGAAGAGACTTTACTTGAAACATTAGTGAAAGAGTATTTATTTACAGTAGTCTCTGAGTGGGTTTGGCATTTAAGTAGGTTTCAAATATTCATGCAAGAATCACTGCTGTTTAACTCTGGATAGAAAAAATATCAGAACAATATCTCAGGCAAATTACTACCTACTTTCTATATTTGCTTACTACGGTGGTAAGACCAAAAAGTAATTCCTTTTCATTTGAAAATACGACCCTTCTTTTCGTCTGTTTTCAGAGTTCCATTTTTAACCATAATATCTGCCAAAGTTTATTTGCTGTTAAAGCATAATGTTGTTGTTCTCATCATAAATACATATATGCAAATGGAAAAATAACGTCTTTATTCTGATTTCTCTTTTCATTTTGGGTTCTTGATCAGAAATACTTTGTAATCATTTGAATATGGCATATTTTGAGTTACCCTTGTATTACTGCTATTGAAAGTTAAATTTTTGTGGTGTGGGTAAAGGAAGGTGGAATTTATTTCTGCAAAGAGCTAGCATTATTTTGTGATCATCCCCTCTATTGATAATTTGTATTTACCTCTGCATTTTATTTTTTCCGTGTCTGATACAGATTGTTCATAGTCAGCAGTTGTTTTAAAATATATGGGCTGTTACAACAGACACCAAAAAATGAGGTGTCCATGGGAAGAATTGGTGCCCTGTTCTTAAAGGAACTTCTAAGTCTTTCTAAATGAAAAATCATTCAAACAGTATCTAATACTGGCAATTTTCCTCTGTCTGCTGCTAGAACTTATTGGCCAACTAGGTCAGACATTATTAAAGTTCAAGTGGCCCAGTGGGAAAAGTAATGGCCTTATGCTACTATGAATTTTAAATGCTGCCATTTCTATGTATTGCACCATCATCTGTTCTCGCACATCACTAAATTGTATAGAAGTTGTGGGACCAACCAGTGTCAAGGTCATAGAAGTGATGACTCTTCTCAAGTAGCCTTTTCAGATCTTTGTCATAGAGTCATTTCATAACCCTGGCTAAAGGCAGCTAAGTTGTATGCACATACCTGCATTTAACCTTTTTATTATCATTGGATAGTGTAAGCCTGCAATGCAGGATGTATTTTTCCTTGGACTCTACTTTTGATTTTTTTTTTTTTTTTTTTTTTTTTTTTATCCTTCCAAAGGTATGAAATCAAATTTGTTACAAATTTTTTGTAAGTGTTTTATATTTAAATCTT
>JANIJG010013349.1:104330-115212 GCA_024611175.1 Megaceryle torquata | reverse complement strand
CCCTATGGGTTGGGTCTGGTCGGCAGATAGGGACCTGCATTCCTCTGAGGAGGGAGTCACCAATGACAACTACTCTTCTCGTTTTCTTAATAGAAGAGGTTGTCATATGAGTAGGTCTTCTTGCCTTGGGACGTTCATCCAACCCAGACGGATTATTGTCTGTGTCTTCATTAGCTTGCCCCTTTACCTTCAGAGCCTCATACCTATTCTGTAATTGTATCTGAGGAGGGGGTTGTAGGAAGGGAAGAGGGGTGCCGGCAACCCCAAGCAGGAACCTGCTTCCACCTTCCCTCATCTTGCTTGTTATTGTTAGCCTGCTGGCAGGAGAGCAGAGGACTCATTTTTTCTTCTGTCTCCTGGTGTACCTGCCTCTGGGATGGTAGAGTACAACTCCACCAATCTATCTCCTCCTCAGCCATCAAACACTGTTTTAAACATGTGCCTTCTGAAAACTGAGTGACCATGACTGTAGTCATCAGCATTAATCATAGAAAGTGACTTAGACCCATAGACAAGGATAACCAAAATTTTGACATTAAACAGTCAAATTTCCCAAGAACCACACAAGAAACTACTTCAGTGTCACCTTCAAGCCCAACTTTAGATGCCCAGATGTGTAGATTAAAGCTACTGAGAAAACTGACTCAATTTCTCCTTCAAAAAACTCCCAGTTTACCTGATGTATAATCAGTTCAGTTCAATGGTGTGGTTAAGGCTCTGCTAGAAGATACATTTTTGAACAACGCAATTTTAAAAACATAACCTCTGGTGTGATTTTCACACTCAAGATTATAATGTGAATGGGCATAAGAATACTATATTGTTAATAACAAAAATAGATTAATCCAGTCTCAAAGACAGAAGGGATGATTTACATCATAGCACTGCTTATATACCTAAGCAGTTAAGGCCAAAGCAAGACTTTGAGCAAAATTTGAGCATAATTTCCATTAACCATGACCAGTGAAGGATCTAAAATATATTCTAGAAATTCCAATTTCAGCCATTAGTGTACTAGGGTAAATAAATATATTAGTTTGTTTTCTGCAAAGCTATCTGTGCAAATTCATCTATTTGTTGCATTCAGACTAAGCCTACTTGCAAGTAAAATTGTGGATGACTCAGCTTGAGGTGAACCATCACTACAAAGGCCATCTGCTACAGCACATTGTACATTCTCTCTGTTCAAAGACCTAATTGTACTTACCTTCACGAGCACTAGCCTAGATGAGATAATTCAGTGAGACTCTGTAAAGGCTAAGGTCTTTTACAAAAAACATTTTTAGCTGAAATTGTAATAGCTGTACAGTATATGGCTACAACGGCCCCAGGAGGCAGTAAGCTAGTGTCAAGATGAGTCAGTGCAGAATTATGCTGAAAAAGCCACATGTAGTTATTTATTTCAAGTTAAAAAAAAAACAAAAAAAAACCAAAAAAACCCCAAGTCTGTAAGTAAAATAAGCGTTGAGTGCAATGAAACCATTAGCTCATCAGACCCAAGAAGCTACAGTACAGAATGATTCTGGGAGGTCTGATATTTATTCTTTCTTGTCATGACATATTAAAATGCACCAGAGATGTTCACTGATGAGCACAATAGGTTGCAGGTCTGCAGGCTGCACAAGTAAAAGTCAGAGTAGTCAGCTCCCAATGCTGCACTTCCACTGATTTTTCTATGTGGAATCCCATTTGGGATTAGACAAGGATGCATTTTTCCCTCTCCAATAATTGTTTATTTCTCTGTATAATAAGGCCCATCATTTCTGTTAAAGACTGTAATATACTGAGCTGTTCACCACAGTTATTTGCATAAAAAGAGGTATAATTTATAGAGAGTTCTTTATCAAAAGAACTCAAATGAGTATTATTAACATAATTAATGCTAAACAGATAGGAAAAATCTGTTGGCACTAAGGAATGAGGTATAGAACCAGGCTAGGTGCTAACAGCTTTCTTTTTACCCCCTTGTCTTCAGAGATTTTTATGTTGGCACACACAACGTACTGGAATTCAGTCAAGGATTGGGGTTTTTTAGCAAACTATTTCACCTCTTGCTTGTAGGTGACAGGAATGATATCCAAATTAGCCTGTAATACACCATCTCTAGTGAATCTACACTGTAGATAAATTTGCTGCACAAACTCACTCTGATACAATCCTAAATGTGGATAGAGATATATGAATAGTAATTAGCACACACAGAATCATCTAGGTTGGAGAAGTACATATACAGGTTTGGATTATTTTTCACCTAATAGCTTTCAAACTCATTTAAAGCATATTTTAATCAAGTAAAGACAACTTTTGAAAGATCTCAAGAAAGAAGGCAAACAAAAATGGTATGCCTGAATTCAAACAGCTTGCTCACAGAAACAGATCAACATGAAGCAACTTATTTGGTCTCTCTGAATATATTAAGTATAAAGCAATGTAACTAATATTTTTTAAAATTTTCACAAGGTGAGATAATCTTTAGCTTGTCATTATTTGTGATTTTCTGAAGCACATCAATGTTTACAGCCTACAGAGAATTGCCAATATTTGAAATGTTTCTCTGTGTGGATATTTTACTTGTAAAAACATTTTAGGAATGACTCAGTAAGTAAGATAATATAATCACATCATCCTATTTATTATAATCACAAATTCTATTAAAAGTTTAAATTCAGATACTATTCCCCAGGCTGATTTTGCTAATGTAGCCATCCTTAAATAGATATGGTCAGTTATTATGCATTAAAAAGTTACTGCTCTTTCAATCAGTTTTTCACTTGCTGTTTTTAGAAGCAATACTATGAAATAAAAATAAACAAAAGTAAAAATACCTCTCTCGCCCCTATAACAACATAATTAAAATGCTAACCCATACCACCCTATTCCTACAGGAAATTTGACAAGTTTTTTAAAGGGCTCTTAAGGTCTTTTCCATGTGCTTGCGGGAACATAACTTAACTGTGGTAGACCTACCAATTTTGCTTCTCCCCACAAACAATTGCAAAGTTTCAGGTTTTATGGCACATAATCCTGAACAGATGGCTGGGTATATAATACATATTTTTATGCATAGACACACAGATAATAAGCATCTAGCTATATATATGGATTATTTAACTGGAAGGCATCTGCTCTTGATTTGATCATTTTCACATAACAGTATTGTAGTCTGTTATTAAACACATTTCAATGATTAACATCATGATCCTTAGACAACAATATCCTGAAGTTTTCTAGCAATCAATAGTTTTGAGTTCAAGCTTAGCTTTGTTTGATACATATACACAAACTCCTAGCACATTAAAGGAAAGCCAAAGGTTTGAGTAGTTCAGATTCCATCCAGGACAGAGAACTGACAGGAAAGTAGATTAATTGAACTAAAATGACAGTTGTGCTGTGCTGGTAGGGTCTTTTTAGTCATGTGTAGCAAAAACTACTGCCCTGGTATTTGAGGGAGAAAATCTGCAAAGGGAAAAAAAATGAACTGTCTTATGTTTTTTATTTCTCCTTGTAGGTAATAAAGATAGCATCTCAGTACAAAAGTTGTTGTATCAGTGACTACTATGTATTATTGTATATATATTCTAACAAAACCTTAAAAACTGTGATGTCTATTCCACTAAAAAAATCCCATTTTTGTAAATCATGAGTTCTGCTATACAAATAACCATAGTCTGTCTAATTTGAAATGCATAGCACACAAGGTAAGGCAGAGAGTAACAATTAATATGGATCATTTAACAGGATGATAAAGTAGGTTCAACAATGGTGTTTGTTTCAAAGGAATTCTATACCCATTGGTAGCACAAAAAGATACATATCCAAATATATATATGCATAAATTGATATAAAGTATGTAAATACTTGAATAAAAATATTATACAAGTTAATAAATGGGCAGATTTTTGTGCATATGAAAATATTGACTTGGATTAGCTATAAAGTTTACAGCTGTCTTACAAATCACCACAAACATCTCAATCTTAGCTTCTTGGGCACAGGCAGCCAGCTACAAAAGCAGGTCACAAATGTAATAAATGTTTACAGCCACAATTTAGTATCAGTTGCAGAGTGTAATGATGACTTTCCTTTTGTGTGGATGCTGTGGCAGTTCTTTTCTTCATGTACTGGCCTATACCCTAAACTCATACTTGCCATGAAAACAGGCTAAAAATCAGATCTGAAATGGAGAAACTCTGCAGTAAAAATGTTGCCAATTTCAGATAACTGATTTTTGTAGTAAATTAAGTATTTGCTTCATTTATTTTACAGGACAAAAACCTCTCTGCATAAGGTCACTCCAATGTGAGAGAAGCATAAAAGATTTCTGTAATTTAAGTATTCAAAGGACAGTCAATGTCTACGCCAGACCAGATGACTGTAAATTCCCCATAGCACTCCTTTAAAAGTATTTTCATTTAAGCTAGGTAGAGTGAAAACTTTAAATAGTATGAAATTCACTTTGACTCTTACCAGAAAAGACACTGGGGATCTTGGAAAGAAAACTTTTGACTGTACGAATAGGAATCCCATTTTTCTCATCTTGCATGCGGGCTATGACGTCCTCCATCTGAACACAGAGAAAAAAATAGAAAGGAAGAAAAAAAATCAAGAAATCCAGAATTATTTCCTAAATTATATTGTCCAAGAAATCCTAGACCAATGTTTCAGAATGACCTGTCCACTCCTGCTATTTCTTTTCTAACTTATAATTTATATTCTGTATTTTCATTGAACAGGCTAAAAAACTGCAAGGTATTAATGGACAACAGAAAACAAAATGTGTGGGCTGCTCAAAATAAAAATAGAGCTTTTAAGTTCAAAGCAATTTTTTTTTTTTTTTTTTTTTAAGAAAAAGCAACATGATGCAATTTTGCATCCCTGGAGACAGCAGAGCCAGAAACATAAGATTTTTTTTTTTTTTTTTAGGTAATGGTGTGGATATAAAACAGTTTAGAATCACTTTGCTGTATTTTTTATATATTTTTAGATCAATTCATTTTTTCCAACTCAATTTTTGTAGCCTAATTTGGCCGATACATTTTATAAATTACACCCAATCCAAAGGTTCACCTTCCTGCGACCTATGAACAACAGGCCCTTTTATTAGAAAACACAGAGAATATTTAGATTGAATCACTGGCTGATAATACCAGTTTTTGTTCTTGCACATTTTGTAATTGAAGTTTACAAATTAAGACAGCTTCCATCTATGCTCAAATATCTACTCAAAATATTCAATGATATTGTGATAAAATGAATTACAACTATCCTTCCCTTTTCCTTATAACATGAACCTGCTTCATGTGAAAAACTCTGTGTGACAGAGGAATTTGTATTTTTTTTGGTCAAAAGTAGTATTTCTATCTCACCTCTTTCCACCTAATAGGTTTCCAAAGAATTAATTAAAAGTTTGTGGCTGGCTTATGTTGAAAAAAAGATATTAATAGACAAAATTCTGTTATACAACTCTTTGTCCCAGAAATCAGATGACCCAAATCAGCGAATAGCAAATCAGCATTAGTTGCAGCTGTGCAGTAATTGGCCTGATGGAGTATTGGGCACCCAATATAGAGCTAGGAAAGGGAGCTGGGCTCACCAGTGGTGTCCATAGGGAAAAAGAACAAAAAATCCATACCAAAAATGAAAATAAAATCAATTAGCTCAACTCTTCATGAAAAATCTGTTTATACAGAGAGTCTGGAGATTCACATGCTCCCTGTACTTATGGATCCCACATTAACAACCTAAGGAACACAAATCCAGTGGCATAGTCCAAAACAGAAAGTACACACAAGAAGTAGATACTGTTAGCTAGATGGGTCTTCCACGCAATTAAAAAATGTTTGAATGTAACCGAAAAGAACCAATGTTCATTGTAATGACTTTCCTTTGACATGAAATTTAATTATTTAAATAACAAAGCCTATTAATAATGTTCTGAAGAATTTGTAAAGCAGACAAAATGGTGTCTATAAAATGGAGTCCATCCCTACATTAGTGCTGGGGGAGTTCTTTGGTTTTATTAGTAAAGTGAGCTCTAGGTTGTCTGCACTGCAAAATTACACCTTGCCCTGCACATCCAGCTCAGATCATTGTCCTGTGTCAGGAGCAAATACCCTCTGTGTAAAAGGCAGCTCACCCTCCAGACAGCATCATTGAGAACTGCCTGGGTAATTCCATGTACAAAGATTATTGCATAAGTGACTGAGAATGATTTGAAACAAGATCCAACACAACAGCAGACTCCTAATCAGTTACAATTGACCTGGGATTCTGTATGTTATCTGTTAGATTACAAAATTCTTACTTGTCTTGTCCCTTTTTGCCCAGAAATCTAACAGGTTACTCATGTTTTGTGGTAATTTTAAATCTTGAATATAAGAACTCAAGAAAATAAAGAGCAATTAAAAAAAAAAAAGCTTAAATTAAAGATTCAAAATGACCTAATCCTACATATGCAGGTGCACAGTTTAACTTTCAATATATGTAGTCTCTATTTCTGTTTTAGCTGCATTAAATTCAGTAAATGTATAATCTCTTCCACTTATAAAAATCTCATTTAATAATATTTGGGAAGCGGCACTCAAGGCACTTCTTTGTCATCATTCATCAGCAATGACCTAAGACAATGAAAGGGCAAAATAGTTTAATTACAATGATGAAAGAAAATCTGCATCTAATTTTGCTCAAAAAGTCTAATCTGGGAAACACAAAATGCTCTTTGATACAACTTTTCTTCCTGATGTAGCATTGCTTGCTTCTGAGTCACCTGACCTTATACTCGAAAGTGAAATACAAGTTTCTTCACTTGACCTCAGAACTGGGCTTTCACAGTTCTTTTCTTATGTGCTTACCTGGCTAAATCTGACTGGCTCTGATCGTGCAATGGTATTTTTTTTAGCTCTAAGGCTTCTCAAAGAAAACAAATCCATAAACAGTAACTGCCTTCTGATCAGTTTGAAAATGAAGCTCAATGTGCTTGAGAAAAGGAAGTTGTATAAGCACAACATTTAGCTTTTCCATCATCATTATACATGATTAACAGGGACAGTGTAGCTAGAAGGAAGTTCAGAGTGCAGCAAGGACTCTACAGAAGCATTTCTAAGTGTATACTTAAAAAAAAAAAAAAGCCATTTGTTTACCGGTGAGGCAATTCTAATCCTGACAAGAAACAGTGAGTTCTACATCACTTCTGATTTATAGGCAACTCAGACCAAACTTATTTAAAACTTCATTCATCTTGTGAAGATAATTTGCAGTCTTCAGCTTGACACGTAAGGACTCTGTGAAAGCTACTTCAAAGACTAACTCTGTGACAACAGTGATGATGTATCTTATATGAAGTAAGAAGTAAAAAGTAAGACAACAGTGATATCCTGTAATAGAAAGCCTACAGGATATAGGACCTTTTGCCTTATGATGACCACTGACTCTGCTCCGAATGCACTGTGAGCTAGGCATCAAGTCACGCGTGACTTAGTTCAGGGGCAGAAGCCATAGAGAATATCAAGCCCACAGAATCAGTAGTATCTGGCCATGAGGAAAAGATTAAAAGTTATCAAATTGGAAGTGAAGGTGATGGCTCTCAGTTATGCATATTACTAAAAGTCCATTGAAAGACTATGCCTATTAGGCTTCTCTTCTTTGATGTAATCAGATGTTTCTGCCATATGGAGTACTCTTCACCTCTTCTGTCTTTAATCATCAGTCACTACAGAAAGGTATCTATCCATTATTGGAAGTGGAAGTCTTGACAACAAACCAGGACTAGTGTCTTTTAGGTGCTTACAGCTAGTTGAAATGAATAAGACTTCTAGGAGCAGAATTTTTACTGTACATTTGATTTCAGTGCCATGTAGTTTGGAAAGACCCATATCTTTTAATTTTGTAATCTAAATACCAATTTCATTCCTAATCATCCACACATCTTGCAAAAATTATCTCCTTGCACCATAATTCAGCATCACAGCTTCTTAAGAAGAAGTGTTTGGGGTTTTTTTTTAATTAATTCAAAGACAACAAAAGTAGAAAGCTCAAAAAGTTAGTGCAGGACAAAAGTTTTTTATTCCCTTGAAAGTAAGCCTAAATCCACTCCACAGAAAGATGGTCACTAAATATGAGGATTCCAAGACTAGAAAAAGAAAGAAATGGTCTGGAACTAAATTGAAGTTCAAGAAATACAAGGTAAAATCTTAAAGCCTTGTCCTACTTAAACATTTACAGATACCTCAGTTTGATTTCTGTTCCTAAAATAAATTTCAGTGCCAGGGAATTTAAAGTATATCCAGGAATACTAGGATAAAACTAAAAATATTTTTGTACTTGGTTATCGTACCACAGAATAGGGATTTGCTTTTATGTTGGGTGTACTGGGGTCCACCCACATTACAGCTTTGTTAATTTTACTAAAATCTTTCTTCTTCATTTTACACGAATGCAGGGGTGGAATAACCCAGTGGAACTAACTACAAAACCTTAAAACTTGTTAATGAAGTACAACTTGCACTATATAATAATTTTTTACACTACACAGCAAGTTTCCATATATGTTTTTCCCCTCTCTACTTTAACACATTACAGAATTGGAGGTCATTAGTGCAGCTGGCTAGCAGGTTGCAGGAGGCTTTCCTTAGCCAGCCCCCTGTGCAGAGATGAACATGAAGCAACATGGGCTGAACAAAGCCAGCAGGGTTGGAGAAAGTTGCAGGTTCCCTTAGAAGGTAGTGGACATTTTTTTCCCTTCTCCTGTTTTCCAACATATAACTATACAGAATAGTAGATACAGTCTTATCTTGTTAGTATTATAATGAATTGTCTGTAACTGCTCTTGCTTTCAACAGCTCTTGAAACTCCACTGTACTACATAAGCTCTGTCTCACACACTGCCAATTACCCTACAAATTTTCTGTTGAGTCCTCCATCAGCTAAAAAGACTGCATACAGGAAATTTGTAAGAAAGTATTTTGCTGTGATACACCGAGGAAAAGAATCTGTTTATTTACATGGACAGCTAAACTACCTCATCAGAGTTACACTTCGGAGTCTCAGACTCTCCATCTTCCCATGTGAGCTGCCCTTTGCTTGGACTACACATGCCAACAATCACTGCAATATCCTCCTTTAATTGAATCATCACAGTGCCACTTGAGTGCTGCCCAACTCAGTGAACCAGGGAACTTTGTTCAGCTAGTCAAGCTGGATCACAGAGAAGTAAACAGCACAAAATACAAGAAATACAAATCCTGGGAGGTTGCACCGACAAGCACAGATACAGGCAAACTGATTGCCAGATAAAATATTTCAGTGTTGCTCACCAAACTAAAGCAAATCATCTCAGGTCAAGAGTGGTCACAACTCCTTTTTTTAAATCAAGTGTGTAGAAATGAGAGGTTTGACATCTCTGTATGAAAGAGTTCATCATTTTCCATTTAATGCAGAATTGGGTTATTTCAACTCTTCATTCCTACTTGGGATGAAAACAAAGTTTAAAGCATTCACAAGTCCACAAAAATAAATTCAGATTTTTGACCAAAGCACAGTGCTGAAGGATGGCTGAAAGATGCAAGATTAACAAAACTGTTACAGTTATGTCATGGCAGTCATGCATGAACTATCTGAGCATGCTGGAGAAAAAGTCAGTCAGTTCTTCTAGTCAGCAAATTGCTGTTCCAGTCCACCAGAACAGGGATTTAACACAAAAGTTTCCAATCATATTGAAGGGATGCAATGGAGACAGTCTGAAGAGCCTAATTTATTACATATACCTATGACGCTGACATGTCTGGCTCATTTTCCCTTCCTTCTGCTGTGTGAAGTCACTGATGTGAGCCAATAGTTCATACTCTGTCCTCAGAATACTTGTGGAGAGCCAAAGATATTCTGGCTTCACATGTAGCACATATTATCTGTCATCACTCTTCTATCTCTGTAATTATTAATTTGTGAATTTCTGATTAAGATTCAAATTTATTTGCCCTATTTATCCAAACTGTCAGATGTAGCAAATGTTCCAAACTGTTTGTATAACAAGGGTGGCACCATATATGCTAGCAGCCAGTATTTACACTAAATGAGTGGAGGGCAAGCTTCTATAATTTGTTAAGAATAAGTCAGATTATTTTGAATTTATTTGAAAATCTATGCCAGTTTCATGCAATTAATAATAATAGATGTAAGGGTTTTTTTAAGGAGATGAACAGTCCCACTTGGCTTGTCCCTGCCATCCACCCTGCATGTTCATCACCGAACATACATCAGTACAATAGACTCTGCACACCTTGCTGATTTAGAATGGTGCTTCTGGAATGATAATTTCAAGCATGTGCTTGTGGTGCTTATGTATCTAAAATGCTTAATCAACAAAAACAGCATTTCATTAAAAAAGTGCTTGTAGTTTATTACAAATTATCCAAGTAGTTCTTTTGCTTCTTATTCTATCACCTTGCCTATTTTAAGCAGTTATACCAAATTCTGGATATCAATACCTGGCAAAGCAGAGAGTCCTAGGGACAATGAATGAACACGAACTTACAGAGACACAAGTCAGCTACAGAAACAAAATTCAGAGCTTCCAAACCCCCTTGCTTTCTAGCACTCCTCACTGAGGTGGGAGGCTGGGTAAGGATTCTGAGATGAATACCCACCCAGTAACAACAGAGTTGCTACTAAGCAGACATTCTTTACTGCAGCGCTGCAGCAGCACTGGGGATTCTCCTCCATAAGTGCTCCAAGGAATCAGCAAAACACACCATCTAATAGACATGAAAAATAGACATATTCATCAGATTTCCTGGAAAGGGCAGTCTTACTCTAATGAGTTCCTGGAATTCATTTACATAGTCCAAGCATGAGTAATAAAATATGGGTTAGGGTCTTTTCCCCTCCG
>JANIJG010013349.1:66354-95766 GCA_024611175.1 Megaceryle torquata | reverse complement strand
CAGCACTTCGTTCAGAAAATGAGGTAAAAAATCACTATCTTGGAAAGTCTTCTAACATCACAGACATCTTTGTCAAAATTCCAGATCTGATTGAATAAATTACAGTTTCTGACAAACTCAGGTATTACCTTTCAATCATTTCTTGCTCTGAAGCAGATTTCATCATATACTGACCATGGTGCTTCTATTATTATATCAAATATTTTATATATCCGCTTTCATAACAACTGCTGTTGTAAGTTCAGAGTTAATATTAAAAGATGCTGACCAAAGAGGCTGAAGACTGGAAATTCAGAGTAAATCTGCTGAGATTAAACTGAGGACAGCAGTGACCTCTAACCTACTAAAAGTAATAAAAAGTATGAAGCAAAAGTAATACAAATATTAACTGAAATAGCCTCTGAATGCTATTTATCCAGTACAGGTAGTCATGATATCAGGGCACATGTGATCCACTCAGTTCAAGAAAACTGCCTTGAACATATTAATACCTACTGTATACCCCCTTGGGTCCATCCTATTGCAAACTGAAGAGACTTTTGTTTCAGGGTAAGATCAGGCTCCATTTTGAGTTGGTTTTGCCCTTGGTAACATTTGCAAACTCCCAGAAGTTAATTTAAACCTTGGCATGGCTTTAAAAGTTCTAAAACATCACAGAAAGTGAAGTAAAAAATACAGATACAGTCCATTAAGAAAAGCAGACAAGCTGCTTATTTGTCTTTTAGCACTCATCAATCCTTATGGCATTCTTGGGTGATGGTTCTGAAATTATTAGCAATAGTAGCCAAACTGAATTAATCTGAGACATAATTACTTCTTTCTTACTCAATTCACTAAATTTGGTACAATGTAACTATAGCTCCATTTCTCAAATCAAATTTACCTCTTTAACAAGTAGCGTTTGATAAACTATCTTGAAGGCCAATTGCAGTGAACTGTAAATTATTTCCCTTTCGTGGAAAGTTTGCTTTTAACCCTTCCTGTACAACTTCCCAGAATGTGTTTACCACTCCCACTTAGCATTAAATCATAGGTATGTTTGGGACTAAACACTAGTTTCTAATTATTTTTTAATTAATCAAATGTGCTATATCAATAGCTTTGCTTAACTTACTGCATGGAAACAGCAGCACTGTTTTTCACTTCTTACATTCCTGCAGTACTTCAACTCTGACAGATGTTCCGAAGCAGTACTCCATATCTAAGTAGCTGTGGAACTGTCTTGGTAATGCTAATGTCTGTATCATCAGGTTTCATGAAACCCTGCTTTTTGGACTAGTAGGAACAGGTCATCTGGACAGATTGCATATTTGAAATCTTCCACCCAGAACAGCTCATGATGAATTCTGCTCTCTACATACCATCAATTTTGTGCAATCTTTCCACATGAAAGAAAACTTCAGCTCTACTTCTGCAGAACAGATCTTTATCCCAGTATTTTTATACAGCACATACATATCTATACACATGTACAGCCAGATGCATCTAAGCATAAATTTTACTCTGTACAATATAAAAAAAAAAATTACACAATTTGATACAATAGGGCTTGCTTGGGGATTTGGAAATATTTTTTTAGACTTCTTTCCAAACCATCTGCTTAACATAGTAGATTTTAAATTATATTTACAAATTCATGCAGTAATGCCTTGCACATTTAACTGTACTTTCCCAACAAAATACATGCAAGAAATGCCTAGACACAGAAGGCTCATTACAAATGAATAGGAGACAAATTTGCACCTTATCCCAAAAGGGAGGCAGTGACAGTTTGCTTTATTTCCTTTTCTTTGTTATGTCAGTTAGGTTTCCTATCCTGTCAGAGCATCCCCACTGTGTACTCTAAAGCGTCTGAAAGGAGTTGTAACAACCAACTGGAAAGTGTGAATCAGAATTTGTTCAACAGCATAGATAGTGAAATGAATTACTACTAGCAAGGAACTAGCAAGGATGACAGGTTTTAATCTCAGAATCTAGACTTTATGCTAGCAACCAAGTCATTCCAATGACTAAATGTTTCAAACCAGATCATAAAACTGAAATTGCTAACCAAGAGCTTAAAAACAGCACATTGCATATCCTCTGAGAGCCCTCAAAGCCACAGAAATTAAAAAGTTAAACCAAGTGCCAACAGACAGAAATACCTGATAATTCCCATAGGTTCTTACTACTGAATGTTGTTGCCCTCAATGTCACAGTTTGGGGTCAGGGCAGCCCCTTAGACCAATAACAGATGCTCTCTGTTAATTCCCCTCCCTCCCCAAAGGGGAAGAGAAAGGGAATAAGGGAGAGGGACTTAGAAAATGAAACTAGAACAGCTTTAATGAAAATAATATTAATAAATGGAATATATACAAATATATACAAAACCAGTATCAAATCCAACACCCCCTTCCCAATGGTAATTATTTCACCATCATCACTGATGCTGTGGAGTGGGCACTGGGAAAGTCCCAGACTGGGCCCCAAAGCAGACAGGAACAGTGCTCAGGGGCTGGATTCTGATACCAGATTCAGGAACACACAGATCAGGATCAAAGCGAAAACAGACAGAGTCCTCCTCAGATGCTCTGAGAAAGAAACTGGAAGAGGACCCAAGCCAAGCTAAGGAAAGCCAGCAAAGTGGTCCAAGAAGACAAAGAGAAAAAGAAGGGGCCAAAGAGAGAGGGAGACGTAAAAAAAATACAATATCCAATTAGAAAAAGCCCTTCTTTAAACACACTTAGCAGCTGATTGGAAGCAGAGTCGGGAGCTGGATTCTGGAATGGGATTCAGGAACGCACAGATTGGGATCAAAGGCAGAATGGATGGAGTCCTCCTAGGACACCAGCCATTGAGGAGAGCTTGACCCTCATGATCCCTCAGCTTTATACTGAACATGACATGTATGGGGTGGAATACCTCACTGGTCAATTAGGGTCACCTGTCCTGTTCTCCCCACAAGCACCATGTTTTATTTTCTGCACCCCACAATGTGGCACACAGGATCCAGCAGTGACCTTTGTCTTCACACCCATCCTCAGTAGTAACTCTAAACATCAAGCTTTATCACTGCCAGCAGCAGACACTGTCTACAGAAACACGTTATTAACTTCAGAAAATTCACTTAGTTAGAAGAGACTGCGCTGAAATGTGGTATCACTGAACAGAATTAGTTCTGTTCTAATTGAAACCAGGACACAGAACAATATTTATAAACACTAGCCAATATAACACTAACTTAAATTCTAGTCAATACAAATGTGAACATCGTCAGTGATACAATGCATAAAGAAAGGAATCCCTGCCTTGAAAAGCCAACACATTTTGTAGGTACAATCAGGTAAGCACTTCAGCTGGCAAAGGAAATTAAAATTCAGTATTTAACACAAGTGAGATTTTGTTTTACTGAACATTTGTGATGCATATGGGCAGTTGTGCCACCACATCCTCCATGCATCATTCCTTGTTCACAAATTACCACTGCACATTACCTACAATGTGATCTTCAACCTTCAGTTTTAATTTAAGTTTAAAATTAAAGTTGGGGGCTTCTGTTCCATTTCCTGAGGTATCCAGTATATCTCCAAAAATACATATTTCCCTGAATTTACCACAGGAGAATGGGAGATTCTTCATTTACTGTATTACATCTAAATATGAGTGCAACATCTAAGCCAAAATGTTCTTTGCAGTCATATTTTTGAAATCTTTTAACACGGGACTGAGCCCTCTCTGGCCTTGCCCTGAAACTTCACTGAGGCTTCAGCACCAGGATGGTTTTAACTCAGTCCCTCTGCAGTGCACATGTAGGCAACTGGGACAGCACAGTGCCCAAAGGGCTCCTGTTCTGAAGCGGCCGCAAACTGCTTTGATGGGTTTTATCTTGCACGCCTGCCAAGTACATACATACAGCAATAATTAGTTCTCAGCCTCACTAATGCTCACCTACTTTTGTCTCAGGAGTTATCAATTCCCTGACTCCAGCATTAAAAATCAAATTAATACGATTAATAGGTGCTTAACATGAAGCTTACTTCAGAACTTCACTTTAGATAGCAAGGCTTATAGACTCAAAACATTCACAGTGTTGACTACAAAACAAAGAGCATTTAAATCATTCAACTTTTCTAGATGTTTAAATTTAATTGCTAGAAGATAAATTAAAATCAGTAGCATTCCATATTCTGACTATACAGAATGTAGGAAGAATTAATATATATGGCTAGAAAAGATATAGTGAAGGAAAAGTGAAGGGTGGGAAATAACAAATGAAGTTATGGAATGAGGTCCATGCAAAAAGGGGTTAAACATCCAGACTGAAAAAATCAGAATCAAGATGACTAAATGGGGAGAAGACAAATGTGAAAGACATGGACAGGCTTTGATTTAGTGAAAGATGTCCATGTCCATAGCTGGGGGGTTAGAACTAAATGGTCTTTAAAGGTCCCTTCCAACCCAAACCATTCTGTAACAGATCTAGGAAAGGCAGAAAAAGTGAACATGGGAGAATTAGTATTTCTCACAACAAGTGAACTAAGGACATCAAATTTAATTATATTAGGCAAAAGACTTAAAGAAAAAAAAGTATACACAAACAAGTTGTGAGACACAACTTTAATTTAGATAACTGATGGGTACTCAAGCTTCTGCATACAGAAGACTTCTTAAAATTTAACCGAGCTTTATGTTAGCTATACTGGAGAACAGCACAGCATTCACTGTCATTGCAAGAGCCTCAGTCACAGTTTTTAAAGATGCATAAACTACACTAGACTATTTTAAATGTATTATGCAAATTTAGGTCATGCTTCCTCATCCTTGGTATCTCCAAAACTTCACAGCAAAAAGCTTGGCAGTGTGGCACTGTTTGCTTCTGAGAGCCTTGATAACCATTTACTGTCTCCGTTAGGATTATGTGTGACAGAGAAGTGTTATATATATTGTTTCTTTTGTGCACATGATTGAAAACAGTTCATATATAGAAGAAAGAAAAGGAGGTAGGAAGAAAATGAGGCAGTGGGTTTATGCTAATTCAAATAATAATGAAGCAAAGCAAAAGAAATATGTTTTTAAAGTAATCTACAGAAATGTGCATGCTGACATATAGAAGTGCATAGACAAAGAAACTATGTTTTTAATATTTGTTTCCCAGAAGTTTGTCACATGCTTATCCTTTCCCCACCTCCATCAAAATGTCTGAGAACCAGATTATTGGTTAATCTTCAAAAGCTATTTTAAGTAACACTATTTATTTTCAAAATGTATAATTTTTTTTTTAATCTTTATCAAGTAATTTCATTTTAAATTACTAAAATTGAAAAACTTTTAAAAATAACATATCTTAGTTGCAAATCCACTGTTTATCTTTCTTTCAGGCACAGCAATAGAACAAATAATATTTTAGGTCATTTCTGACAAAATGAAAAAAAAAAAAGCATATTTGCTAAGACCAACAGGGAAGGGAAAGGATAAAGGATAAACAATAACCCAGTAGACCACACTGGCAAGCAAAAGATGTGGGAGGTTTATTAGACACAAAAGTCTTTGTAATCAACAGCAGGACTGAAAGGAGCCCACCTCAAGTGTACAGACATAAGTAGGGATGTGATTACAGGGCAGCATTGTGGAGAAACCTCTCTCACCTTTCCTGGGCAATGTGCAAGCCCATGTGCCTCTCTGAAGTGCATGTACACCAACACACGCAGCAAGATGAACAAGCAGGAGGAATCAAGAGACCCGCTGTGGTTGCAGGGCTACAACTTACTGAGATGTTGGAGACGTGGTAGGATAGATACAGTGGGAGTACTGCAATGGGTGGATAGGGCTTTTTGGGAAGGACATGCTGTAAGTGAAGGAGGAGGTATTGCCTGTTATGTGAAAGAGCAGTGGGAATGTGTGAAACTCTACCCCAAATGGAGGTGGAACCAGTGAAGAATATATAGGTCAGGAGTAGTGGGCAGACCAACATGGGTGATGGTGTGTCAGTTACAGACCATGGGATCAGGAAGTAGATGATGCCTTCTTCAGACAACTCTCACAAGCCTCACATTCACAGACCCTGGTCCTCATGGAGATTTTAACCACCCTGATAGCTGCTGGAAGTGCAACACAGAAAGGCATGAACAATCCAGGAGGTTTCTGGAGTGCATTGATGGTAACTTGATAGAGGGAATTGACAAGCTGACAGGGGCAGATGCCCTGTTGAACTTCACATCATCTCAAGAAAAAAAATGTTTGGGTGTAGCCTCAGCAGCAGTGACCAAAAGGTCGTGGTGTTCCTGGATGAACAACTATCTCCTGACAAAAGGCAGGTGTAAACAGGAAACAAAGAGGTGGAAGGACAGTCAGATCACACAAGAATGTGTACAAATGGACACAGTTAGAAAGCCCAGCTGGAGTGAATCTGGTAAGGAACATGAAGGGCAACAAGGGTTTCAAAAGATGCATCAGAAGCAAAAGGAAGACAAAGAAATATGTGAACCTGCTGCTGATGGGGCAAAGGACTTGGTGGCAAAGGACATGGAAGAATCCAAGGTACTCAATGCTTTGTTTGCCTCGGTCTTTACCAGAAAGGAATCCCAGAAAAAAAGAAAATACTTTTACATAAAAGAGTGATTGAACAGTGGAACAGGCTGCTCATGGAGCTTGTAAAGTCTCCAACCTCGGAGATATTAAAAATCTGACTGGGGTCAATCCTGCTCTAGTTAACTCTATTTGATCACTGCTTTGAGCAGTGTGGTTGAACTAGATGACCTCCAGAGGTCTCTTCCTCCCTCAAATGTTTTGTGATTTCACCAGGCACTTGATCAGGCCACTACTTAATAGTAATTCTATAGTTGTCTAATGTGCCAGCATGAAGGTACTTAACCTAGGATTCAGTGATACATGTAAAAACTCTATTTTATTGCTCCAATTTTTAGTTCACTTCTGTCATTTTGTGAAAACAAACAAAAAAATTCTTTCAGTCCCAAAGAACACAGAGAAACAGAAACTGCCTTATTTATAATATTTTATAGGGATGTAGAAAGATATTATACACAAACCAGCTTTGCCATTCAGCCTTTTCTGGTGGTTCAGGAATCCAAATGACAGTCTTACATTTAACAATCACATTCAATATCCTTTCTTGCAAGCAGGTACTGCTGAACAAAATACCTGTATACATTGAGGACTGGCAATAAAATGAGAGCTCAGGGACTAACAATGCCTGAATAGAAGCTCAGTATGCTCTAGATAAAAGCTTTTATGAAGGTAGGCTCTAAATCCTGCAAAATGGGGAGTGCCTTCATCTTTCATGGGCTCCCTAAGATGATAAAGGCACTCAGGACTTCACAGTATCACAGGGTATCAAGGGTTGGAAAAGACCGTGGAGATCTTCGAGTCCAACCCCCCTGACAGAGCAGGATCATACAGTCTGAGAGGGGAGAGGGGAGAGGGGAGAGGGTCAATTTTTCCAGGAACAAAGAGCCTTTAGCCCATCAAATGCTCAATAGTTTAATCACGGACTTGTGGGCAAAGTCACAAAACCATAACACATTTATTCATGGATTCTGGTTGCAGTGTTGCTGTGATTAAGCCCTTACAACCACGTGTCAGGACTAATGACAGTCATTTCAGCTGTAATGCAAAAAAAGATGCTGACAGTGTCATAAGAAGTTCATCCGCCTATGGCCATCATTCCATTCCCATTCAAGCCATTCCATTCCAAGCTGAAGACCAGATCAGTGCAACAGAAAATGAGAAAGAAATGGTATAAGAAGGATTTTCTCCTTAAAGGGAAATTATTTTCTACTTGACAATTGAGCATTATTACATATACATCAAAGCCTAACTTGAAATAATTAGTCTGCTTTATATTTCTGTTCCTCTTGAAACTGATCCCTCCCAAAACTTGATGATACTCTCCTTTGCTTATTTTTTATTTGCCTTCTATTTGCATTTGAGGGACAAAACTACACCTTTTAATAGTTTGTCTTAAAAGGAAGCTTTCTATGGACATCACCAACATTATTTGTACTTTGTTATTTTCTGTCCACTCTCTGAGACTTCCTTTACAGTTGTTTAAAGCTGCAAGACAGTGAAACTCTCCTCTGACCCTTCTTGAATAACTGCTGCTCAGGTCTTCTACCAGTTGTTCTGGCTTTGAATACTCATATTTGACTTCTGGGATTTTCTGCATATATTGCAATAATTGTTTTTTATGCAGATATTATACTTGTAATTTAACAGCTAAAAATATTATACCTCCTATTTTGAGGCTCAACCCTCAGCACATTAGATATCTATATGAACAACTGACATTTTTAAGTAACAGCATTAAGAATACAATAGAACCTACTAAGAAATGGTTTGCTTATACTGTAGCATATTTATCATGGAAATAATTTTTATTTCAGTCATAACAAAGAATTATTCCCATGGCATTTAAAGGCTTATAAAATTCATATAGTCTTTCATACTTGGAAATGTGGCGACAAGGCCTCTCACCTAATGGTATGCAAATTTCTTTTTGAATCTCATTTAGGTTCATAAACAGCTATTTTAATCAATTAAGTGTAAATGAACCAAGCAATACATAAGAGCGATAGCAATGCAGGAATGATTGCTCAGTTAAGAAGTTAAATGAGATGATCAATTCCTCTTTAGAAATTCTCGCAAGTTTTTGGTACTATATTTCACAGCGATGGCTTATTATTGACCAACGTCTTTGAACCCTAATACCACCTGTATAGAGTCTTCTTGATAGTGGCAATCCTTTTAAACCTAATTTACTCATAAGAACTGGAATGGGAAGAGACAGCTTAGCTTCTACCAAAGAATACAGTATTTCCAAAATCCAAGAAAATATAATTGCTTTAGTTCAGTATTAAAGTAAAAACCAGTACCTGTTTTAAAGATAGTGTATGAACGTATTTCTTTTTTTGAGCCACATTATACATCCTGATTAAGTCCTAAATCTATGTTTGCAAGACCTTTAATTACTCCACACTGTCTTCACTTACTATGCTTTGAATAAGCCAGGTTGTTGTGAGAAAAAGTGTACGTGAGCTCCTAACAACAGGGCTTGTAATGATACATATATCCATACTGCATGGGCAACTTAGCAATACCTTGACTTTTGAGATTTTCCTCTTAAAATATTTAATATCATTGTAGTCTACCAGAATACACAGAAATTCCTACATTTTTAAACACCAAGAAGCAAGGCAACAGAAATGTCAGCATGTTTAGTTCTTTACTAAGCTATCAATGTGGTAGGAATTATCACTGCATTAAAATCATATGTCTGAAGTCTTTGCTATAACTAATTATTAGAAAGACAAGGCACCACCCCTTTCAAACTTCTAAAGGCGTATATAAATACAAGAGCAAAGGCAGAATCCTTAAAAGATTGCATGTTTCCTTCTCAAGTCTAAGTACAAAATGTTAGAAAAGCTTTCAGAATATTTTTAATAAACAATGATCTTGTTTCATTTGGTCTCTAAAAGTGTATTCACAATTACTCTAGCTCTCTGAAAAATTTCAGGAGTTTTTTCATTAATTACCAAACCATAATAGTGGTTCAAAGTTATTGTAATACTAAAATAAAGTTTTCCTGACTCATTTTCAAAAAAGGAATAAATTGTCCTATCATATCCAAACAGTAGCCACATCTTATTTGAAAGTAAGCATTCTAAATCTAAGATCCAAAAGCAAAGAATTAGAAAAAGAAATTATAAGCCACTAGTAGTCCTGAAGAAGGGGATGAGGGTGAAAGTCTAGTCATATGCACCATTACTGCCAGCATAAACAAATGACAAAGGTATTGCAGCACACAAGTGCTTTCAACCTTCTCAAGGTTTTGGTGAACTGAGATTCAAAGAGAATAATTCATAATGCCATTGCACTTACTGTTAAGCAGTAGAAACACTGTGCCTCTATGCCTTCTTTTTTTTGTTTGTCTTTGACAGAATGGGTGAGCAAGTTACCTGCTGAGACTTATGTTTAGTGAAATTTGTTTTCTCTCCTTAAATTTTATTCAGCTCTTCCAGACCTAGAGTAAACCCAGAGTAAACCCAATGCTGGATGTATAAGAATCAGTCACAGAGAAATGTTTATCTTCTAATTGCTTAAGTCCTCCTGGTCTTTATCTCACTACCAGAAGCCCTTCAAAGCCAAGAGCTCAAACCTGGTGACTGTCCATTTCAAGTGGGGCCACAGCTTTTGGCTCCAGTCTAATCTTAAATTTTAGCCAATTATGAGGTACACTACTTCACTTATTTATGACTGAAAACTATCTTTGCTTTAGTATTACAACATGCATTGTCATAGTATTAGTGTTAAAAATTGTTGACCACAGTAGGTGCCCAGGCTAAACTCCGCCTTTCAAAGGACAGTTCAAGGCCTTGTCAAGCTACGAACCAGCCATCACTAACTGCCTGCGGCAGCTGGAGACTCACACTCTCACCAAGGGACATCGTCCCAGTGTTTGAACTCACAGCACCGGTACCCACACTCTCTTAATCTTGCCTCTGTTTTAACTCAATAACATTTCTGTGTTTTGGTATTGCTCAGATAAAACACGAGCAATTGAAAGCCTGGAGGGAAACCTCATCAGGTGCAGCAAATACCACCAAAGCAAAGGTTAGAGTATCTCACCTTCGGCTGACAACGCCATGTCCCAACCTGTCATTTGCTGCCATGACTGAAATAGCTAATTCCTTTATCAGTGCTGTTTTTTCATAAAAATAACAGAATACAATATGAACTGATGCATTAGATGCTGTAAAAATACCTCTGCTTTGCATGTCTGTGCCCAGGTGCCAGTGTCGGGAAGCTGCGGCATGGCCCCTGTGAGGAGAGGCCAGGGCTGCCCCATACCAGGCACAGCCAGTTCCAGCCGGCTCTAAGGTACCCATGACAGGGCACAGATGAGCTCTGCAGTCACAGGAGGGTGCCTTGGGGGAAGAGTATTTCAGAAATGGCAAAAAATGCCAGAAGAGCTAAGAGGAAAAGAATGATAAACAGCCCTGCGAACCCCCAGGCCAGCCCAGAAGTAGACAGGAGGAGGTGCTCTGTGCACTGGGGCGGGGGTTCCCCAGCAGCCCAGAGGAGTCCAGCCAGAGCAGGTAGATATTGCTGCACATTTACACCACCTTAAAGGAATAAAAGCTGAGCTACATTAAAAGGAAAATAGTACCAGTTTGGTGGTGTTTCAGTGGTCTTAACATTACTTAATGTTATTATTTTATGCTAATCCATCTAAAACTGTCAAAGAAGAAAAGGTATTGTCTTTAAGAGGATGAAGGATATCTCACATGCAAAACTCTCTATAATTGTGCCACTTTCAGTGGTAAATGGTTACTTTACTCATCTCACACGTACGCTGGTGACACAGGATAAAAACAAGTGCTCATAGCAAAACTCGAGGGATTAACAAGACACAATCCCTGATACCGAGCCATTTCTCTTTCCTTCTTTCTTTCCATTGCACAATGGAATGGTCTAGAAAACCATTCACATCAACATGATGTGTTTATCTCCAAAGACAAGTCTTAGCAGCAGAGCACCACATTTCTCCAGCTGTCTGAGTTGCTTTCTTTTTTATGGTCAAATGGTTCCCTGAGAGTGACTTCTTATAAACTCAGACAGAGACAGTGTTTAGTCAGAGGTCAGAGCAGTACCAAATCTACACAAGAAACAAGCACTGATATTTATTTAACAGAATCAGAACTCTCACCTTAATTTTCAAAAAACATACATGAAAGCATTTTGATTTAATGTGATTTGCATACTAATTCCACGATCGTGGTGAAAAAGCAAAGATGATGTAATCTGGAGTATTCTAAGTATTGTGACAAATCCTTAGATTTGTATACTATTTTCTATTGTTTTACCTCTCCAGCTTCTTCACTACTTTGAACCCATAGAAATTAAGCTGATTTAAAATATCATTACATTTTCAGTACAAAATTACTTTAGATAATTCAAAATGAAATACTTAAAAGACATAATAAATTTGCATTTATATCAGTAGTTCAGGGTGGGGAGGGGGAGCGGGGGTGAGGTTAGGGGTGTGACCAGTGATTTAATCACTGTTTAAATTGTCTGTGAAAGTCATCATAGATTCATATGCTGCTATGTAACAAATGCACCCAGCTGTTGCTTCACTAGAATACAGCAATTGCTGTGCTTATAACAAAAAGGATTACTGTCAGATTTTGTGGTGAAGGTGATGTACTTGAGGAAGGAAAGCCTTTGCCATCATTTAGTTCAAGTGGGTTGTCTCATGGATTCTTACCTAATTCAGTATATACATGCTTTTGATATTTATGTATTCCCAGTGAGTTTTACAGCACATTTCATCCAGTCATATGAACTGCACATATGTGTGTTGACTGTTTAAGTGCGTACTGTGCAAGCAGATGATGCAGTATTAAGCAGGGTGTTCTGTCAAAGTTTGGAATGGTGGTATTATTCATAAAAATCCAATCTGTAAATAGTTTATGCTTGTCACGCAAATTAAGTACAGAAATTCCTTTTAAAAATCTCAAAATGCATGACTGAGAATTTCAGCAATCATCAACGCCTTCCTGCCATAGTTATGTTACTGCTTTTCAGTACTACAAAGTGCTGAAATGCTGTGTTTTAATTCTTATCCTGTATGTATGTGTACCTGAAGCTTAACACACGTACTCCATACACAGTCCATTAATAGGAAACTATGCATGAAACGTTGCAGACTATTTAAAGGTAGATACAAAGTGATAGAAACTGAAAAGATCATGTTGGACCTTTTTACATGTTCCTTTTTACATTCTACTGAGAACTTAATTTTCTCATCGTAATACCAAAACTGTCCAGTTTGATTTTCAATTTCTTTGGAAGAATTTTAATGTCAGTTTGAGGATTCAGAAACATCGTGTTTCCCTCTTAAAATAATGAAGGAACATTTAGAAACCTCTTACACTATGCTATATAAAGATAAAATGAGTAATGCAAAATTATAACAGGGCTGTGAATTCTTTCACAAACAAGGCATCTATTATCATTTAGGTTTCATCTACTTACAATTATATCATAAAAGGGCATACACTATTATTGCATATATATTTTCAAAATGGTAAAGAATAATAACATAAATTGTCTGTATTGCTTTTTTAATGATTGAACAAGCCAAAATTAGGGTTGCCAGCACTCAGCCTATTTGCCCTCATGTGTTCCATTTCAGACACTAACATGACAATGTACTAATTTTGCCTCACTTCAAAAGATGAAAGACTAACTGAAAAGAGTGAGGTACATCTGACAACTCCATAGATACTATTTTTGCAACCTACTGTTCTACTGCTTTTGGCAAGCCTGAGTTTTTGTCCAACACTCTCTGGATATCTAGGAGTCAAGGTTAAACACCATTTTTCAACAATGAGTTTCAAAGAGCTTTTGAAAACAGAGTCAAAATAGCCTTTTAAATTCAAAAGGCATCTTCAACTTTTTAGAATTTTGGATAGCACAATTGTAAATGGAGAGGTTTCAGAAATCAAAATGAAATACCAGTGTATTATTAGAAGGGAATATATTTTTGATGGGAAAAGCTATAGTGGAACACTACTTTTATAAATTATAGTTCATATACATAAACCTAAGCATGAATACATTCCTGCTGCTTCTTTTTTTGCTGTTATTAAACAAAATCTGTAATACTCTTAGATGTGGTTATACAGTCTTCTGTGAAACCTAGAGAAGATAAAAGTGTGGACTGCAGAAAAAGCAATTGAGTCTATACAATCTTGCACAGAAATCTAGCAGGCTTCAATACCCACAAAAACTTTCTGGAAACTTCAGGATAAGAAGCTAATATCCCAACTTTTCATATCTACTGTAAATTATGAAATATAAAATGCTTTAGGGGAAAAAAAATGGCTTGATTTCATTACCTTTATCTTTTCAGTTGAAATGTTTATATATATCAGTCTATCTAGCTCATGGGCTTATGTTGCGCCAGGGAAGATTTAGATTAAACATTGGGAAAAATTTCTAAACTCAAAGAGTGGTGAGGCATTGGAAAAGAGTGCCCAGGGAGGTGGTGGAGTCACCATCCCTGGAGATGTTCAAAAAACGTGTAGACATGGAACTTCAGGACATGGTTTAGTGGTCATTATAATGTTAGGTAGATGGCTGGACTTGATCATCTTAGAGGTCTTTTCCAACCGTAATGTTTCTGTGATTCTGTGATTCTCAGACACTTAGAATTTTATTTGTGGTCATCTTCACAAGGAAAACCCAAATGAAAGCTCAACAAAAATGACAAAAAATATAAAGAACTCTCTGGATGGATTTGGCATTTTCCATCACCAAAGAACAAACAACTACTGTCTGTAAGGTTGCTCTCTTGCAGATATCAGAAAAGCCACGCTGTCAGCCTCTACTGGCTACCAATCATTATTTAGTGCAACAGTCACTTAGATTACATAGTCCCATCGGTGGAGTAGAAGGCAATCTCCCCTTTCTCCCACTGCACAGAAAGCAGGGCAGTGATAAATTTTGTAGCTAGCCTGCTTAAAGAAAAATGGTAATTGCTCTATGCCTAAGACCTGTTAGATACTCTGCCTGTGCAGAAACAGGTGACTTCTACTGCCACAGCTAGAAATGTATCCAAAGCCCTTAACCTAACACTCACCTGCAGGCTTTTATCAAAGTGGAAATGGCATGAGATGGGAGAAGCATAGACAGCTGCTAATGAGTGTTGCCCTAATTAAATACTGAGGGGAGTTGTCTGTTTGTCATTGTAAACATAGAACTAGGAACAAAACGGGCTCCTTGGAGACCTACCTAATTAAGTGTTTTATTAATTGGTACTAAAGCGATAAAAGTATGGCAGCACATGGAAAGTACCTTTGACATAGAAAAGGATGAATGGTCTGATGGGGCTGTAAAGCCATAAAAACCTGTAATGTGTACAGAGGAGGTAATTACAATGTATTCTAGCTCTCTGTCATACAAAGACATTCACGGTGCACAGTAGTTTCATCACAAAATCCTTTGAGATACTTGTGAGGTCAGGCCTGGAGACTACTGGGATTCTATAGTAGTAATACAAATGTAATGTTTAATCAGTATAATGAAATTAGCCTGATATGGAGTATCATATATAACCATCTGCAGCTTACTCTTTGAACTTTGAGACATCAGCATGTTTGAGACAGAATTTTGGGTGTTGTTTTTTAGATGAAATCCATTATAGCTACCACAACAAAGTGTGCTGCATGAAACAACAAACTGCCTAATAAATTCTGCCTATCAAAATTATAACTTTTGTTTAGCACACAAGTATCAAAAAATAAGGATAAAAAGGCTGAACCTTTCTTCACATAATTATGTAGAACTGCTTATAGCTAGAATAAAGGCAGCTGTTATAAATGGATAAAATATTTTAGATTTTCAGACATTATCCTTCTGCAGTTACTGAAAAACATGGACTTCTTAAAATCATCATAAAATAAATAATTTGAGTATGTTGTATTCACTTACCATTACCCTGAAAGTAAGATCTGTTTCCACTGACCTTTTCCCTTTTGTTTCTGCAAGAATGAAATATGAATTCCTTCTGTCTACACACAGGAATGATGTTAGACGAATAAACAAGGCTTAGAAATGTGCTCATGACATATAAACTAGAGCCTCCTACATTCTCTTGTAATATTTTTCCCTTTTCCAGACTCATAATATGGTTTGTGGTTCTTTTACTGAAATGAGGTATCATTAGCCCTTATCAACAAAGTGAGTGTTGCAGACTGGAACTGATATTTGGATCTAAGTTAATCTTATGTACAAATGGGAGACAAACTGTATGGTTACTTGGGAAGAAAAAGTGTCCTGGGACTCTAGATTCTCCATTCCACTAAGGAAAAACAGCTTCCACACAAAGAGGATCTGGTGAGGCACGTGCTACAAAAGGCCTGCCTCAGAGCAGTCCAAGCTGCTGTTTACTCCGCAGTCCACTGACAGAGAAGTCCACATTACACAGCAATACCCAAAAAGAGAACACAGCAGAATCATCCTCTCTATTAAACAAACAAATGAAAAACTCAAAAATAAGCCAGAAAAACTTTATATTCAAGAGCATTTTGAAACAGGTGAAGCATCTAGTATGTCTTGCTGGGGATATAAAGCATAGGAATATATAGCACAGAATAATAAAGAACTGGATATCTTGAAAAAGGTGTTTCAAGTTGCACAACATGGAACACCTCATAAACTTGCTATTGAGTACTGACTGACTTGCAAATTTTAACTGCTGCAGACTCCTAATAGAAGTTGTGCAAATCAGAAAAACAATAGGTTAGCAATTACAGGAGATTCATGTAAAAAAGTTCTCTTTGCTACACTTTGGGCTTTACTTACTAGCTCTTCTGGGCAACAAGACAACAAAGGCAAAAGCATCAACAAAGGACAGTGTGGAGCAGGGTGTGGTGGCGAGAGAATCTCAATGGCCTGAAAGAAAACTCTGAATTACCTGTCTTTTTCTTTTCAGTAGCTTGCAGTTCAGTAACAAACAAACAGTATGCTTAAATCAGAAAAACAGAAGTACATGGATCTCTAATTGCACCTGATCATTTTACTTACAAAGAAAAGAAACACTTTTCCTTCATGAACTCTGTGGATTTTTATTCTGGTCACACCATGAAAGAAAGCAATGAAGTTCTGAGGTTCTAGTACCCATAGTCATTTTAAGAAAAAAAATCCAGTACAGTTTAAGTAACAGGAATTACAGTTAAATAAAGTTTTAAAAGTAGAGTCAATATACTTCTGAAAGTACTAGCTAATTAACTGTGGTCAAAAATATGTGCCAGGTAACTCTAAGAATTGAAGTTACATGTTTTGTCAGGAAAAAAAAAAAAAGTACAAAACACCCAAACAGCTGCACACATTTAACATGTCAACAAAGAAAGTAAAACATTATATTCTAAATAAACTCATTTGCAATATTCTGATCAAACAGGAACAGGCAACTGAACTGTTCATCATCTTGATGCCAGACATATCTTTTTTCTGCTTCCCTTGGAGAAAGTAACTATGTGCTGTTTCTTGCCAGATATATATTCATAAGATTTTTCCTTTATAAAGTTCAAAGACTTCCATTTTTTTATTTATAATCTTTCACTAGAAACTATTTCTAAAATCTGCAACACTTGCATAATACTAGTTTCCCAAGGACCTTAGATTAACCAAGAACTTTGTGAAATAATATCTCAGTAGTAAAGCAAACTACCAATTTAAAAAGAAAGTCTTAAGTAACATCTGTGATTAACCCAATACCCTGAATCTAATTCACAGAAAGCACCTATTAACTTTAGTAAAATTTTTACTTACATAAGCAGCACTTTTTAGAGGTATTATTTCTTCTCCATGAGCTGTCAGTCTGAGTCAGGTTAGATAATAATGTGATGATGATAAAACACAAGGTTGGGCTTAAGGGAAAGAAGATACATCCAAAATAAAATAATGTTACTGCTGTTATGCTGAGGTCCATAGGCACAATGTAAAGGTGGGAAAACATTTGTCATCTGATGGAACTTTTTGTTGGTTTAGGACTCTTTTAGCAGACAGAAACAAATCTGTGCAGCCAGTTAGCATTACCTCAGATCCTGTGATGTAGCAATGCATCAATCACAGAGCTTTTGGCTTACAGCTGGCTCAGTGTCCAGCTCATGTCTACTTCATTTTTCTTTGGTTGTTTGGGTGGGTGGGGTTTTTTGAAGTGTCAGAAAACTATTTTTTAAGCATAGTTCCAATAATAAAAACCAGTCTATGAGTCACCTTAGAGACAGTATACCAATGAACTGAGACACTACAAATTACCTTTACTCCTCCTCCTCCAAAGTGAGAAGAAATGTGCAAAGAAGTGTGGAAACAGTCTTCCTATGCCAACTACTACTTGACTTGCAGTAAATTTCTAGAGCATCCTTCGAATAGCTTCACTTGGTTGTTTGCTTGGATGATGACACAGAATCAGCATCACCAAGATTGGAAGAGACCTCTAGAGATCATCTAGTCCAACATCTTGCCCAAAACAGGGTCAATTAAATTGCAGTTGAATAGAAAAAGCTCAGACTACTGCAAAACCTCAGTGGTCTACTCAGTAATTTTAGGGCACTTACACGTAGTAGCAATACAATTTCTGTGGTGTTGTCTAAAACTAATAGCCTAAATCCTTATGTTATGCCTGTGTTTGCATTATTGTCTATTGAGGCATAATGAACTTAACAGTTAAAACTGTTACATTACTGTAGAAAAAGCTATGATAAATAAAAATATCTTGAAAAGATCTTTAGCCATCTCAATGACAGCTCAATCTTGCTTCTGTTCCACTTAGAGACTCTAGGAAGGTTACCACAGGAACTTAACCTGAGTAAAATGACAGTAAGTAGAAAGTTTGCAATATTTCAGTTAGGAAGTACTCCTTGAGGCAGGCAAGCTGGAATTTACTTCAAGAAAACACAGGGAGGAGAACATAGATGCATTCATTCATTACCTCTCAGTTCTGCAGATACTTCACATAAAAGAAACCCAACTGACTGAGAAAATTTAGGGTATGCAAAATGCTGCTAATTTATCCATTGTTTCCTTTTTTTCCTACATATTTAATGAAGACTCCTGGTCTCCTTTCCTGAATATTTTTTTAGACTCTCCAACTCTTTGTTGCTTTGATGATTACACAAATTTTCTTTTCAATCCCTTGAAGCCTAAGGGATAAAAACCAGTGATTGATTATGAAAAGCACACTGATGCTTCATCCTCAGAAACATTTTAAGACCTCACTTCCTATGAGACATAGAGCTTTAAATAAATTTTCAGGCTATATCTCACAAGCAAAACCAGCAGTAACTAGTAACTGCTATGATGCAGACCTTTGCATAGAATTTCAGCAAACTTAAACTACTTCAATGCTTTCAGTCTGACAACATGCATGCCAACAACATGCATGTGTAATCTACACAATCTGGCAACAAATTGGAGGCTTTTAGTCTGGTGTTGTGCACTGTGCCCTCTGCATCTCTCTACAAAGTTCTTGTTTGTTCTAGAGCTCACCTTCTATCACATACTGTCTTTCCCAAGAAAAGCTGCCTGCAAAGTCACTGTTAATGCCACCTCTGGAGAAACTCCTATGATAACTTCTTAAAAGTGTTTTCACTAGTGTTGCAATGGCAACAATTATTAACAATTTCTGACAGTTGACACAGAGAAACAGAACTCCTGGAGGTTTATATGCTACTGAGAATATGAAAGTATTGAACAAAAGCCATTTTTATATAAACACAGCAACGTTGTCTGTTCACATCCAATTTATTCTGAAGAAAAGAAGACACTAAGCCAGTCAATTGTTCTAGGCTTAACTAATGTTCAAACATCTTTACCAACTTTGTAGTCCAGATTTTGATGTGAAGTTTTGCCAATATTCTACTTGTTGACTTTCAAAAAATGTGATTAATGAAAAGGCAGAACTGTGTGTTCCAGTACTGTACCACTGTGTTTTAAACACACCTATTCACTTTTTCTGTCAGTAAGTGGACTAAGAACTGTAGTGGTTAAAAAACTCTTCAGTTTGTTGTCAAGAAATACACTTTCTTTTCTTTCCCCTGAATTTCAATATTCTTTCTAGAATGAGATGGTTCACTTTACCTTAATGAAATAAAATTTCAGGAGTGGAACCTGTCTACAAAGAGGAATTAAGATTGTGGCAGTACAGGGAACAAACAACAGTTGTACTCAGTCACCTCTATGTTTTAATTACACTTACCTGAACTTTTATTGTTATCTCTATTTCTAATGACAGCTATTGACTTGGAAGATACATTTCTTGCTTGTCAACAGCCAGAAGTCTGCTGTATCTAGTGTTTTTAAGAACACAGTAACCACCTCTCCCCATTCTTGCCCATCTTTCATTTCTGCTTCAACAGCAATCACGGCAAAAAGAACATATATCCATGCCAACTTGTATAACATGGAGATTAATACTGTCTCAACTACTTTGAGTTATACTTACTGATTCTAGTTAAATGATTAAATCTACTACCCAAGAAAGCCAGTGATATGACATTATTTCTCAATTACCATTTCTTCTTGTATACATATTAGTCATTAAATAATCTAGGTTTCAAAACATATTTGGAATAAAGACTACGAAATGATGAACAGATTCCATTTAGAATGTGCATACTTCAAAATGAGCTGCCTAAGTGAGACAGAATTACAGAACCATGGCAGCTTTGAGATAGTTCCCAAGAGAAAAAGTCCAGAATGATACAGCATCAAAGAAAGAGGTGTTAGAGACATTAAACAAGGAGTGGACAAGCACAGGTAAAACAGAGCATAAAAAGTTAATAGATGATGCTCAGAATCTGAGTATCCAAATGCTAACTGAGCATTAAACAAGCTTTTCCAAACAAGTGCTCATTTCGAAAAGTATGAAATGGCAAACAAGATCTATCACTATTAAGCTGCCAGAGGAATGAAGAAACACCTTGCTGTGAATGAAGGATGACAATATAAACTGTGTTGAAGCTTGGAGACAAAAGGGGTTGTGAATGTGAAGTATTTGAGGAATTTACACTATGAGAGGTAAATAAAGAAAAAAAATAGCCACAGTGAAAGTGACAGGCAGAATAATGAAAGCATTTAAAAGGTAAGAGTGGGACAAGCTTGCACTTTCTCAAAGCAGAGGTGAAAGTATTTCAATAACTGAAATAATTTGTCAAAGTCTGGATTAATACTGCACAGCTGGAGAGCAAAAGTAACAGAAGAGATATCGTGCAAGAAGACATAGCCAGATTCATTCATATTCTCAACTGAAGATGCTTGTATTTGTCAGCCTAAGTTCTACAGCAGCCAAGAAAATTAAAAAGAAAAATCTGTTTGCTCATTAAGTTTACATCTGAATATGTAGGTTAGACAAACAGATGTAGTTTGGATAGAAGATTTCGTTTGAAACAGAAAAACAGATTATCAATTTGGCACAGTAATGGTAGCTAAAGTCATATCACAAATTAAATTATTCTGTGACTTTACCACTGAAGAAGAGGTTCAAGAATGGTGGCAGCCTACAGCTGGACAGGCAACCACAGATGGACAGTGATGAAGAAAGGAAGATTGTATAAAGGAAGAAGGATGAGTCATGGGAGCTAAATAACAGCAATTATTACAAAGAACACAGATTAATTTCTGAAGTGAAAGCTACCTTTAGAGCCCAAGGTATATCCCAGTTCTGCACTCTGCACGGTGGGAAACCATGAGAGACTTTACTGATAGCAGAGAGAAGTGCCATTTCAGAGCCCAACGGAAAGACTAGAGGAACTGCTTTAGACTGCTACTATTAGCTTTGACAGCAAGAGAGAGAAGCTGTAGCTGGTTCCCAAAAGACATCAAGTTTATGAAGTTACTATCATGTATTTTACAGTTTTCACAGAATCACATAATTATTGAGGCTGGAAAAGACCTCTGAGATCATCAAGTTCAGCCTATGACCTAACACCATGACATCAGCTAAATCATGCCACTAAGTGCAGCATCCAATTTTTTCTTAAACACCTCCAGGGACGGTGACTCCACCACCTCCCTGGGCAGTCCATTCCAGTGTTCTAGCACCCTTTCTGTGAGGAAGTGCTTCCTAAGATCCAACCTAAACCTTCCCTGCTGCAGCTTCTCGTCCTGTCACTAGTTGCCTGGGAGAAGAAAAAAGTTCTACAAAAAGAGGCCAATAAAATAAATACTATTATTTTAGTTTTTCTTAAGTCAAAATGCCAGAATGGTAATTTATTAAATCTTTGACACTGTAGTAATTTTTAAAATAGAAGCAACTCATACTGTTTAGCTTTTACCTAAAATACATGTAAATGAGATAGGAGCTGTTCTTTTAATAATTTACTGGCACCACAATGAAATGTAAACTCTATTAGGCTTTGAAGATATTTGGATTGAGGACTTTAATGGAATACATTCTAAGACTAAGGAACTAGATGCACAGTCAAATCATGAAGCTCAGCTATATTTCAAATGTCTGGTGCAGGCCTCAAATTAATGTATGCAGGAATATACTGATAACAGGTTGTTTATTGGGTTTTTTTTAATGAAACTTATTACAGAGCACTGCATTGATCCTCTGCCACAAGACAGCTGAGGTCCACCACTGCCCTTTAAAACACTGATTAGCATGAAGTTAGAAGCCATAGTAAGGAGACAGCAGGCAGTAAAGGCAGCAGAATGAGAGCTGTCTGGTGAAGGAAGGCTGCCATTGCTGCTGACAGGAGGAACAGCAACAAATCTGGCAGATGGCTGCACAGCAGGGGCCAGTGGAAGCCATGTGAATGGGTATGAAAAGGTGAACTCTCACCGGCACAACTACTGGCCGCATACAATCAGCTCCAGAAGAGGTTAGAACCTGAGAGTATCTCTGGCATTAAAGTGAATGAATCTAAACTCTCATACTAAATTGCTCTTGGGAACTGAAATACTACCTGTTCCATTTATATGTCTAAGTGTTTAAACTCACAAACAGTGGCTGAGATACCATTCATTTTCCTAGTACTAGTGAAGGAATTGTCTTGAAGAGTCAAAAAAAACCCCATCCATGTGTCTGTGGACCTGTCACAAGCTGAAATAGAAGGAATCTAGCATAGAGAGATAAGGAAACTTAAATTCCATTTTTCAGAGAATTCCACAATTTGCTAGGCTATGACTCAGACATTCAACACTACTTTTAAAGGAAGCAAGCAAAAGGGACTTCAGAGCTAAAAAATTAATAAATAAAAAATCAATCCATTCCAAATTGTTTGGAAATCATGTTTTATTTCTGAATGGCTCTGAAGGTATTATCATCTCATATTTTATATGCATATTTCTGTCCTAAGTCTTAAGAACATGATCTCAACTAACCATGTTTGATGAAAAGCATTTCTTAAGAACTCATCCTAACCTTAGTCTGTCACAATAAACAAGACTCCACCTTACTACTCCTTGCTCATCATTAAAATGGAGACTACATAGTTTTAGGCTGTACTAGTCTTATGTGAGGACATTAGAAGAATGAATTACTATCAAAGATTTACATTTCTGACTTACTTTCAGAGTATCTTAACCACTGACATCATTGAGAACATGCACATGATTTATAGCTCTGAGAGGTAAAACCTTAACGTAATCCTTACAAGAGCCCTGAATAAAACAGGATTGAGATGTGGCAGTAAACTATAAACATACGTACACACATTATACAAAAATAATTCAAAAATCCCCAGCAACCCATTATAGTCAAAGCATAAAAGTAATTGTTTGAGAAGTCAAAAACATATTAGAACTCAACCAGTGCCCAATAAAAACAGTTGAGTTTTACTGAGGTAATGCTGTTTATAAGATTAGTAAAAAAGGCTCATTTAATATCATAAAGTCTCTGGTTACCAACAGTTAATTCAATAGTGCATGCCATTCAAATTCTGGGGAATGTCCTATTTCTATACACAATTGTTTTCTTAGAAAAATGTTGTTATTATTGTTGACTCCCAAGGGGAATAGTATGTCTAGCTTTCCTACAGAACTGACTACCCAAATGAACAGAAAAAAAAAAAAAAAGCTAAGACTAAAACACCTTAAAGTGGGAGCTTAGAGAGTCTAAAACATCTCAGGTAAATGCAACTCTTACTTTTATATAGCATATTTTGCAGAGATATATATATATATATAGGCTGCCCAGGGAAGTGGTTGAGTCACCACTACAGGAGGTATTTAAAAGACATGTAGACATGCTGCTTAGGGTCATAATTTAGTGGTAGATTTGGCAGCATTAGGTTAATGATTGGACTTGATGATCTTAAGGGTCTTTTCCAGAATTCTGTGATCCTGTGATCATAGATCACAGATCTTGCAATGCAATTGCAAGAATGAATAAACATACATAAAAACCTCAATAAAATTTATGATAATTTTTTGAACAAGAGGACTGTTGCACTTACCAGTTAATCAAGGATCTTTTGAATATTCAGAAGGGAATTGTGAGTATATACTAATATTGTACTAATACTGTATTTTTCACTCTGGTGCTTGATACTGAAAAGATATTTGTAAAGTATTATGAAAAGCAATACTCTATATTATACTCTAAAGTTTTTTTAAATTTATTTAAGTAACCCAGATTATTAGTATTGCATTTCTATTGCAAAATAGGCAGCATTTTTTCAGGTAACTGAAAGTGAGTTGCAGTAACTCACTGTAGCCAGATACAGTCCTTGTCTTCATTAAATAATGCACACCAAAAAAACCCAAAGTGATGAATAAGTTAAACAGATTTCAATTTGTATTCATTCCTGGTTTGCTGCCATAAACCTAGGTTTCATAAATCCACATCTGTGAAAATTCTTCCAACATGTGAGCACAGCTGTCCTTCAGATCCAGCTTTCTCCACATTTCCTGATCATCCTTTTGTCTCTTTGGCAAAATCCAGCCTCTAATTAGTATTGCACAAATTATTCTGTCACATAGCTAATATCTTTTTCCTTCACTAAACATCTGCTCAGAAAGTTGAGTATTTGTGTGCAGATTATATTTCCTTTCACACACAATCTTTTAAGATTATGTTATTAGATAAATTCCTTATATGCAATACGGGAGGTATTAAATTGCCTAAAGAACGAGTTTAATTTATCAGTGGCCAACTTTTCCAACGCACTTACTTCAAAAGCAGTTTTAACATAGACAACATATGGGGCTCTATTAATACAAACTCTACAAAAGCAGTTCACATACTTTCTAAATTATCCTGAACAATCTATTTTTTGTTTTCCTCATTACAATCAAAAATATGGCAGCAATTCTTAAAGTCCACTGCATTATCTAATTCAAGTCTGGGTTTTATTGATGAATTGCCATAAAGTATATACTTGCTCAATGTATGAACACGAGTTTGGAAATGAATTCCAGCCTAGAATTTGCTAAATATTTTGAGCATTCATCTCCCTGCCACATGGGGCCTACAAGAAAGCTGGAGAGGGACTGTTTACAAGGGCATGTAACAATAGGACAAGGGGCAATGGTTTTAAACTAGAGAAGGATAGATTTATATTGGACATTAGTAAGAATTTCCTTATTATGAGAGTGGTGGAACACTGGAACAGGATGTCCAGGGAGGTGGTGGAGTCCCCATCCCTGGAGACATTCAAGGTCAGGCTTGATGAGGCTCTGAACCTGATCTAGTTGAGGATGTCCCTGTTTACTGTAGGGAGGTTGGACTAGATGACCTTTGGAGGTCCCTTCCAACCCAGGGCATGCTATGATCCTGCAATTCGTGACCCAACAAAGTTTTATTTTCAGGTTTTAGTTAATCCTTATTAAATTTCAGGTAGGGATGTGAGATTTGCAAGCTGTATCCTCAGGAACCCGACATGCAATTCTCACCACCTCACTTCCATTTTTAAGTACTCTCAACCTACAGTCACAGCACACAGCCTCCAGCACATTAGACACATCTACACAGCAAGCAGTATCGACAGATTGTAACAATTAACACAGGCAAGTCATAGTAAGTGCCGCAGAACAACACTGCTTCCACTAAGTGGGAAACACATTTCCACAGCTCTCAGATTCCAACATCTTCAATCATATCTAACAACTGGTTTAGAATTTTTTCCAAATCACTTCAAACATATATTTCCTTTTACATGCTTTAGGCCTTAGAGCCCACTGGTAATATAGATGACTAGTAGGCTTTTCAGCAAGTTCAGGGGGACACAAAATTCTTGGTTTTCCTGGTCATCCTGTGTGCATTTACATTTAGTTGCAATGAGAATGAACGACAACCTCCTACTCATTGGTGGCTTTGCAAATCTAACAGTGGAAATAAAGTTTGCAAAAACAATAACTTCTCCTTTTGCATAGTCTTCTATTTAGAGGAGTAAGTTACCAATAAATGTAAAGCTAGAAATTGAAAGATCGAATAGATCTACCAAAACAAAGTTAGAAGACTTGATACTTCAAACTTAAAAGGACCAGCATCCATGTTTACACCTCCTAAGCTTCTAGACTATTCTGCAAGCACATGTTTAGAAGACCTTCTTGTTAAGGAACTAATATTAATTTTTTGTCATTTCCATGCAGTATGATGAGTGTTGAGACTGATTTTGAGGATTGGATCACTGTACAAATGACAAGCTCAAATCTAGAATACAAATTTTATTCAAGCTGAAAACACTTGCCTATGGACTTAAAACACATTGAAGATCTCCCTGGAGTAATACAGCAGAACCATGTAGACAGACACAGACATTATACAACACGCTATACCTTGAGAGGACAAGTCAATATGGCTATAGATGGCATAGGGCCAGATGAACATGTGGCAGGGACAAGGCCACGCTTGATATGCTCACCCCTCCCATGTCCTTCCTCACGGGTATGTTCTTCAGCTTATGTTTAAGTCACAGCCCCTGTACACAAACCTGTGTACAGGCTGGCATTCAAATAATAGTTTAGTATCAATGCAGCCTAGATAAATCAACTGTACTTTTGAAGTAATGCGTGGAGAACCATTTTAACACATGATCAAACATGCTTACTACTGTGATTTTTGCAAGTGGCATTTTCCCCAGTATAAACATAGCTCAAGGCATTTTCACACTTTTCTAAGAACACGTTTTTTCTCCTACATAATGCCTCGTAAACCATGTCACTGGCACTGAATCTTTGTATTTCCTGCATGAAAATACACAACTTCAAATTTTGTGTATAAAATCATTATTTCCACTGCTATTTCTTTCCCATAGAAATTGTATTTTTCATTTTGCTGATACTTAGGAATTTTAAAATAAAATAGGCACTTGTAATATACTACAATTTAACATTACTAAAGGAAATGTACAAGTACTGCTCTGCTCTTAATTTCCATTGACTTTTATGGTTCTTCAAGCAAAGCAATGACTACAATCTTCCTGAATCTAATCTGTAAGAATTGGTAGTTCTCTTTTGTTGAGTTTTTTTAGAGAAAGGAGAAAAATCCTAATACCTTCAGGTCATATTATTCCACTCTGTAAATGAAAGTAAATTGAGTTTCCAACAGAAGACACTGGAGTAGATGAGAGCTTACTCTGAATTTCTCATTCTAAAGTAAGCAAAATATGCATTCCAGGCAGATGGGTACAGTGGATTTTTATTTTAACACCAGCATTCTGAAAATTAGATTTTTAGCACTATCTTTATAGTTGTTTTCACACTAAACAGCTCAAGGAAATGAAAGAGCTACTATTTCTTAATATAAGGCTAAGAGAAAGTCAAGACTTATCCCAGGGGAAAGATTACTGCTTCTAATATCATACACTTTCACAGCACAGTCTGAACAATGGAAACAAAATGCTAATATTTGATCTGTACCTGCTATAACCAATAAGCTCGGCTACTTTGTAATTCATGAGCACAAATTCTCATCCTGGCAAATTCTGCCTTGGCAGAATTTAACAATGGGCTGATAGCAAGTAATTCATTCCATACCTTTAAGCATACTTCCCATCTATCTTTGAACCACTTTTAGCTCTAAATATAACCTTTCTGAGATAAGAGAACAAAACTACAGAGGATATTGGTGTTTTAGAGTAACCATGGATTTATCTCAATGTATAATGTTTTAGACCATATAATAGATAACCTTTGAACAGGCAGAATGTCAGAGTCTGCATCACCTGCTAGTCTAAGTTTTAGGACATGTCTCAGGGTTAGATATCTTAATCTGTGTTATCAAAAACATGAACAGATGTTGCTACCCATATAGTCACAAAATGAATATCCAGAAAGTGCAAAAGTAAACTCAAAAATTACACTCATTAACCTACAGGCATGACTCTAAATTAGTTTAGGCTTTCACTTGAAATATGTCTCCATATCCTAAGAAGTGTTATATGTGTTTCCTCCAACTTCTGGGTGTAACAAAGTACTTTGATAAACAGATAATTATATTAATTATTTCACTGCTGATTGCTTCAGAAAAAAAAAAAAAATGATACCATCTGATTCTGGGACTTAAGCAGCAGCAGCATTCAGGAAAAAAAAATAGAGCAGTCTTCATAAGTGTGTAAGGCTCCTTAGCAGACAGAAATACCATCACAATCAATTTGGATTAAAATTTTCCCTATATGTTTCTTACTTCGGTGAAACTTAACTCTTGTATTGCACAAGGAGTTAAACAATCCAGAGACAGCCAAAACAAACTACTGAATCTAAATCCATAATGTATAAGTAAAAGATTTTGAGCCATTCTAATACATCTCACAGATCTCATTTGGGTGAAGAACATCAGCAGAACCAATTGTTCGCATACTACAGGCAAGGGGAAAGTACTTCACTGCTCTGAGTCTGCACCTGACCTTTGTTTAAGTCTGCGTACTCACTTCCACACGATGAGCAACATAATTGTTGTCTGCAGAAACACTGGTAAGAATGAGGAATTTAAATACAGAGGTTCCAGGTATTTCAATCAGCAGGAGTGATTAAGTCATCTAGCATATTTTAAGAGTTAGCTAAAACAATATCTTTGATACTTCAAGGAAGACTGATGAAATCACAAAGGATCTGTGAAATGCAAACATAATACTTTCCTTTGAAGTCAGAGAAAGCATCCTATAGACAGACTTAAAGGGTAGACAGTCAGATTTTGGGATGCAGGAAAATACTGGGCAATGTTAAACAACTGTAGAGGTACATACAAGATAATGATATTCATCATGGTGTTTGTGAGAACACCCTCCCCCACCAGTTAACGTTATCAATGTTTCCTCATTACTATTATATGAGGTGACTCTTAACAAAGAAGTGAGAAATAATAGATACCAGACTTAAAGTTTTTGATGCTGCTCTTGGAAATGTGCTTTGATTTTCAGAGAGTAACAGTTTAGGAGTTAATTAGGGGTTAAGAAAGAACATTTAAGTGTCCGGAAAGTTTGTGAAACCTCTCTGAGAGGAAGTTTTTTGCAACAAAATTTATCAGGGTTGGCCTAGGATTATATTTGATCTTATTTCGACAGTTTTGGGAGACACTAGATGTCCCTTTTGGGTTCCATTTCTGTGATACAAGACCATGTCATAAACAAATACGGAAAACAGGAATCAGGATATTATTACTGAAGGAAAGAGATCACGGAATCACATAATTACTGAGGCTGGAATAGACCTCCAAGATCATCAAGTCCAGCCCATAACCCAACATCATGACATCAGCTAGACCATGTCACTAAGCACCACATCCAATTAGACATTCCACTGTCTAATCACCCTTTCTGTGAGGAAGTGCTTCCTAAGATCCAACCTAAACCTGCCCTGGTGCAGCTTCAGGCCATGCCCTCTCGTCCTGCCACTGGTTGCCTGGGAGAAGAGCCCAACACCCACCTGACTACAACTTCCCTTCAAGTAGTTGTAGAGAGT